>JAOUQW010000002.1:8718537-8741205 GCA_028565825.1 Olivaichthys viedmensis | reverse complement strand
GATGAAGTTGCTGTTCTCTCTCTCAGTGAACAAAGCTTTATGTGTTGGTCTTCTGATGGTGTGGTCACTTTTGGTCTGTGCCTGATCGTGCTTTGGATACAACTGATCCAGTTTCAGCAAAGCGTTTTAGAATGCCATACAGTGGCAATGAAAAACATTTTTCAATGTGCTCAGACTTTTGGACCCCACTGTACATGTGTGTATTTTAACCACTCTCAGTCCCCAGGAAATCTGTTGCCTTTGACCATGTCCCGTTTTCCTAGTGTATAAATATGAGGTTGCACACATGCAAAATCCCATTTTGCCCATACACGCCATTAGCATGTTTGGCTAAAAAATGATCTTTCAACAAGATAATGGCCTCAAACATACATCCAAATCATCCAATACAGAAATGATTGCAGGGAAAAATCAATGTTTTGCAATGCCATCTCAGTGTCTGGATTTGAACCTGGGGCCTGAATTGAGGGCAGCGCACATGTACCCACCTAAGATTATAAAGGTCATTGAAATGTTGTGCCTGGAGGAGTTGTCCAAGATCCTCTTCAAGTGTCTCCAAACATGTTAGACATTAAAAAAATATTGTGTTACAGTGAAGCTGTACTTATGTTTAAGCTTAAAATGTCACTCATTGCATGTGTTCTCAGTTTCATGAAGGGTGCCAATAATTCTGGAGTGGACTATACAAATAAACCCACTATAGCTGTATGATCCCTCCTACATCTAATTACTTGAAATTTTGAACCACTGTTATTTTGAGCTTTTAGAGCTTGCAGCTACGAACCAGAAACTCCAAGCCTATCATGAGTTTCTCCTCATGGCTGCCCCACCCTCTGGAGTGGCCTCTGGAAAAGCATTAATTTCTCCTCTTTTGCTTAGATAAACACGTGCTTGACATTGGCATGACAGATTTGTAAATATCCAGGCTAAATAAAGTTGCACAGATTTGCCAAGAGAGAGAGCGAGGTTCTGGAGGAGAGGGCAGCTCCCAGAGGAAGGATGTGTGCTGAGAGAATAGCCGTGTCTCCTGACCCACTGAAGGGTTCATGGAATGGAAGTTGCGACAGAGCCGTGTGTTCAGACTGGGGGATGGGGAGAGAAATGTACTCTCTAAGACTGCATTGATATCTCGGAAATAGACTCAGACAACCATGGATAGGCTTTAGGACTTGTAGTCTCTTTTTCTACTGAAGAATCATTCTGATCATTATATTTTGGCTATTTAAATAAATACAGGGATCCTTATTAGAATAGAAAGCCCCTTTTTTGTTGCTCGTAAGATCGTTCTATCGTCCATGACAGACAGCTTATGATGGAGTGGAAATATCAACTCGCTGTAATAATGAAATTTGGAAATCAAGAGTCTGTAAGAGAAACTAGAGTCTGTCCTGTGCTGGTAGTATCAGCCTACACCGGCACCTGCTGCTCTGCTCCCATAGTTGGTCTCTCAAACGCTCTCTCAAAGGTCTGATAAGAGCTCTTCTGTTTTTGGTCTTACCATAGTGAACTGTGCTCTTACAGAGAACATCAATGTCCTCCTTCTCATCACTGGTAAGTATTCAAAACTAAAATTGCAGACCTCTCTTTCTGTCTCATTTCATAGCACAGGGACACATGCAAACCACCACACCCTTAAAATTCCACTGCTATTTTCAGTATCCTTGTGAAAACATGCACATGTACATTAAGGATGCACATGTTCCAAAGGCCACATGAATTGTAATGTGGCTCTATTGCTGAGTGAAGCCATGTAGTGTGGATTTAGGTGGGGCCTGTGCAGAGAACAGCACTGTGAATCACTAAATGTTCACTCGCTCTGGGCCGTTGTCCCAGGAAAAGAAGCGTGTAGTCAATTAGCACAGGGAGGCTTCAGCACCTGTTTGGCTCTTAGGCCTGTGGATAAGAACACAAATAAGAAGAGGCGTCAGTGAAGCATGTAATGAGCGTGTCAAAGAAAATGAAGCCTCATTTTTGCTATTATTTTAGTTGCTGCCTAAATACTTACGTTGCAGCATAATATGAGGTTGCCCTAAATCCCAAAGGTCTCAGGTTAATATTTATTTATATAATTATCTATTTATTTGTGTCCCAAATCAATATGTATTGCTTGCCTGGGGGGAAAATTCTGCCCTACAGTGCTTATGCAGCAAGTCTCTGCTTTACCGAGCCACACAAAGCTGCAATCACAGCAAGCTTACTGACTCGGAAAAACCACTGGCACTGCAAGCTGTAAACATCACAGACACTTTATTGTAGATAGTCAAACAGTCAAAGAGAGTGTCCAGGTTTAGCGTTGGTGGTGGGAAGCTTTTTAAAATAGTGAGTGGCAACAACAGAGTCACCGGTCTCACGGTCTGCAATTGCTGAGAACCATGAGGTGTAAGGATTATCTACAGAATGACGCTTAGCTGGGACCTGCTCAGTGTCCCCGGACAGCATGTGGGTGTGTGAGACTGTGAACGTTAACAGTTTCACACTCAACACGCACATTTCCTTTGCTGAATGATAAAGGAAGTAAGGAAGAGAGCCATAGACGGGCATGACTCTCTATCTAAAAAAAAAAAAAAGAAGAAAAAATAAGATGGTCATTTTTGAACTTGGAATAAAAAAAACGCACAAGGGACACATGGTCCTAAAAAGGTCCAATTTTACAGCCTGACTCTAGGAAAACAAGAAAGGAAGTGTTCTAAGCATGACTAGGACGTGCAAATGTCATTCTCAGAGATTTCTATTAGCTAACGGTCTGCTATGTCCTGAAGAATCCCTATTCATGAGCAGTGAAAGGAGCTTTTGTTGGACACCAGCTCAAGGACGGGGGAAAAGGAGGGCGAGCCCTCGTCGGCACTCTGTATGGATGTCCCAGCCCGGCCGCCACACCGTGATTGACAGGTCGCCGGACCAAAGAGCGCAGCAGACAGTGTGGGCGGGGCGCACAAACAGCCCCGCGCGATGGGCGTGGCTATGCAAATCTAGAGCCTCTCAAGAGCGGGATGCTCCAGTGAAGTGCAGCTGGCGCGCGACTGATTAAACCTGAAAATTAAGACTAAACCTCCCCAAACACACTGAGGTTCATCCCATCTGGTTAAAAAGAGAAAGGCTAGCATGGCGTCAAAATGTCCAAAATGCGAAAAGACAGTTTATTTCGGTAAGTTAATTCAAGTTTCTTTTCTCTAAATGAAAGGAATTGTTTAATATAGGCTCTGACGTGTATATAAAATATCGGCATTGGCTTCATGGCTGCTCAGGCGGGGTCGATGGCGTGCCCTGGTCACTCGTAAAGCAATTTAGCGTGATGCTTTGTGCTGTTGGCGCATTCAATTCGTTCATTTTACAAATTGACAACATTTTAAACGCGTGCAGAAGTGACACCAAGTGTAGGGTTGAACTCTATTAACCTTTGGAACTTCCGAACGTTCGATAACTTTTATTAATTAGAATTGGGTAGACGAGAGCAGCCATTATTATTGTTATTATTATTATTATTATTATTATTGTTGTTATTGTTATTGTTATTATTATTGTTTTTGGTGTGTGTGGGGTAAAAAGAAAGAAACTTGGGTGCCTAGTGAAAAACCATTTTAATATGCTCTTTTACAGGTTTCCCATCACGGTTTTCCTTTTCATGGACTTGTCTGTAGTTCATGCTTGCATGTTCTTTTAATGTCCTCGCTTGGCCAGCTTGCGGGGATTTTTGTACTGTAATGCACACAGCCTCATGTCTGTTTTTGCCCTACTCATTTTTGTCCTTTTTAATGCTTAAAATGAACGATCCCTTGCCATCGTACTCTACTGTACTACTTATTCTTTTCTACGGTTCAATTACTAGACCCTGCTCCGGCAGAGCACGAGCATTTATTATCTCCTTCCTTGCTGTGTGACCTGTTTTTTTTTATCTTTCTTTATTTATAAGGTGATCCAATGGTATCGTGTCTTTGTGGTTAGCGAAGACCAACGTGAACCCGTTCTTCCTCGTACTGTGTGGAACTCGGACACTGAACAGTAACTCGTACCATCAGTAACGCGGTCATGAGGACGAAATCAATTGGGTGAATGGAAGCTGGGTTATAGGTTATATAACAGCAAGTGCAGCCCTGACGGCTGTTCATCCTATGGGCTCGCACATCCAGTGTCACCCTGAGTCAGCAGAGGAGAAAACTTTTAATCCATTCAGACACCATCAGATTACACTCCAATTAGGGTGCTTGGAGCACTTTCCTGGTATTCGCACAATTGAACCAGTCTTTAATTGTAAACCGGAGGGGTCTTGACTGTCGATATCCAATTTCTGATTAGTTTTTTCATTTTTGTTTTTAAGCATCAGCCACGGTGCAGTGTGTAGTGGCGAGCATGGTTTACTTCTCTGCATGGTTTAGGCTGTGGTTACACTAGATTTTTCCAAAGCGCTCGGACCCAGTGGTTTTGTGTACGTCATAGGGGAGTTGGGCCGGATCCATTAAAGAGTGTGCTAATATTAGCGCCTGGCTGCTGTGGTCACTCGGGTGTGCTCTGCTCCTCCCTGGCTTGGAGCTACGCTAACGTCTGATGATGGAACGTCTGCGAGTTTCTCACCCAGCTCATACATTTACCTTCCCAGTTACTTGAGTTTGATGGAGAGAAGATCCGTTTTCAGATTAAGTACCACTGGATTTAAATTCTAAATTGTTACTCTTTCATTTTATGCACTGACTTGTGTAATGCAAAAGAATGCAGGAATGTAAGATATATTTTCAGATTGTTTTCTGTAACATCCCTCGTGGTGTTTGGAAGTACTTTTGAATTATTTCATCTTTTTACAGCCTGAAACCCAGGAAAATGGAGGAAGAGGTCCTAAGCACAATTAAGATTTACATTTACTAACTTTTAACATTAACGTTAGGAATTTAAATGAACTGTGGTGGTGTAAAAAGGATGGCAGACTTTTACCATGCATCCTCTTTCTGTAAAACTGCTGTTCCAAATGGTATTTTTAATTGAAGTCCTACACATTATGTATCCTGTTTAAAACGCAAGTGGTAAGCCACTGTGTTAAGGGGAAGCATTTTCAATGTTTTAAGTGAACATTTTATTACTCTGTTTTTCCTTTTTATTGGTAGGAGAAGCTGAAACTGGTTGGTGGAAAACTACTGCTTTTCAAATGGCTATAAAGCCACATTTCCCCTTAATTTTCTATCTTCAGAGCTTCTTTTATGTCATAACAAAAAGAGGTTGGAAGTAAAATAATGTTCAGGTTAGAATTCTTTTAGCCAAAATCGTATTTAGACCACAGTGGGGTTGCAGTTACCGAGTAATTTCATTTTCAAATATTCTTTGATCTGTCTTCTTTTAGCTTATTTAAATACTAATTTTAAGCTTACTTTAGATTGGGGGAGGGGGTTAGCTATAATTAGTTAAGGGAATAGTTTGGCCAAAAATTAAATTTACCCATCACCCCAAATGTAATCAATCAGCCAAGACATGTTTGGTGTCTGATGTTTTGCTTCTTTAGTTTTGAACTGGAGCTACGAGGCTAATGTAGCTAACGTGTAAGCGAAGCTTCGTGCAAATAGCATGCCTAAATTATCACACACCTGCCTCAAACTACATAATTTGACAAAGTACTACCATTTGTACCGTTTTTAAAAATGGGTCCTAACATGGTTTGTTAAACTAAACAATGAACTCAATCAATTATTTATTGATTGAGTTCATTGTTGTCTATTATGTGGTTAAAATAAATCTACAGTACAGTCCTCCAGTAACTAGTGTCCATGCTCGTTGGCTTGTGAAGTCTGTTAAGTTCCGTCTGAAGATTATCACTAGCTGTCTGTTCTGGTTGGTTTGGGAAATAAGGTGTAGGTGCTGGACGTTGTGCGCGCCATGGTTCATACATGTGTACATAAAGACACAGAAGCATGGCGGGACTTCAGCAAAGAATAGCGTTCGCTAAATAAACACATGTAAACTTGTAGGACAAAATAAGATGTGTATATATATATATATAATAAAATTATTAGTTTATGCATATAATCTTCCTCAAATTATGCTTTGAAATCTGTTTTTGTTTCAATTCGGTGATTCTGTCCATGTTCTCTGTATTGCAATAATCAAGGGTCCTACATAAGTAATGCTTGCACAGGGGTCTGTTATGATGAATTTCCCTCACTGAGGAAACCCCACCTTGACTGAGACCACAGTGGCCCTCTGTAGCCAGGTTTGCAGTGCCATTGCATCAGCCTGAGAGAGCCGAGCCAGCCAGACACATCTGCATACCAGAGTTCTCCTGCCACACTCGGTGCTACTGATATGTAACGCTTAAGTTCAGAAGACGATGCATATTGGAACTCAAAGCTCACACTCAACCGATATATTTTTAAGATTTGTTTCGTGAAATTAGTAGCACGCCTCCTCTAAGCAAGGTTAAGGCCAAGCTTTGGTAGAGCTTGGTCGCAAATGCCTTTATAGATCAGAAGAGTCGCATCTGTTAAAGCGGATAATATTATTTCAGAGCAAGTGTTCCGTTAATAGTCAGAGATTGGAGAGGAAGCAATAGAATGGCTCACAGTTTTGCTGAGGTAGAAGGTTATTTATGCTGTAAATGTACTCTGTCCTCCCCCAGTGTTTGTTTCTAGGGTGCTACTCTCAAGCCCCGACGTACGAAGCAAACAGATTATGTAGTAATCAGTGCCCTGTAACTCATTACTGGGTGGGCCCAGCTGGTATGCGTCCAGAACAGTAGTCTAAAGATGAGATTGGAAGCTCTGGGTAGCATGCCAGGAGTTCAGCTGTGTAAATGTTGTTGGAGGCCCTGCAATCATAATGCACGTTATCCATTTGCTAAATGCAGGGTCAACAAGCAAGAATTGTATTTCTCCCAGCCTCCCTCTTGTTTTTTTGTTTGTTTTTTTTCTGAATCTCTCTGGCATAGGTTGTTGGGCCGCTGACTTGTTGCTGTTGATAATTACGAAAAAGCAATTAGCCCACCAGAAAAAGAGCCCCCTTTTCAGGGAGCCTCTGTAAATTACAAGCGCCCTGTTATCTTCTCCCCCTTTCCATCACCCACCTGCGCCTCTTAAACAGTTGCCCCTGCTTGGATTATCACAGGCCACACAAATACTTCAAGATAAATAAAGTATTTTGTAATGCCATGATTATGTTCCAGTGTTGAATGATCTGAGCCAGTGGTTAAACTGTGCACATCTCTTAACCTGCATTTTGTAGTATGGAAGATTACAACAAGAACTGCCTTCTATTCAGCTTAATGTAATATTATGTTTACATGGATGCATTCATTTGATATTTAACAGATGAAGCTTTAAGGCTAGCTTTGTGATTTTTTTTTTCATATCACATATGATATGTTTTACTGCAGCACAAGGGTTTTACTAAATATCTGCAAATTAAGCTTGTCGCTATTATTTCTGTTATTATCTGCAATTAGGTGTGCATATAGTGCTCTACCCTCCATGTACACTAGCTTAAGCCTGATATCTCTCCCCATGGATAATCTTACATGGTGCTTCATTTGTGCCCTGTGCTTTGGTGTCCTTCGTTCCAGGAAACATGACTCCATAATGAAATTCTAACTACTACAGTGTCCTGTGTTTCCACTCTGATGGGGACATCATTATCTAGATCTCTCGGGCATGAAGATGTGAGTTATGGTGACCACTGTGCAATCTGTGCTTAACTGAAATTTATACAGCTACTACAGCCTGAAATAATTGGCTACACGCTGTTTTGAGTGCCAGGTACTAACTAGCTGGATGAGACAGTAATGACTGTGCATTCTACAGACACCCAGACAACCTCTTGTCTCTTACAATAACAGCAGTAGCTTTTTAACTATACGTCTGTATGTCTGCTTTTTCTCCCACTCTGTCTTGTTAGGCCTGGCACTGCCTCGTCTCATTGGAACGCACTGGCAGACCACTGACTTTTAATGTCTCTATGCACAGATTAGCAATGATTTATGCTCTCTCAAAATCTGTCTGAATTTCTACAGAACAGGTGAAGCTTTGTACTCTGTTCTGTGATCTAGTAGTTGCATTATTACCAGGTCCTTTATATCTCCTTGCTGGAGTCCAGTACTTTTTTTTTTTTTTTTTTTTTCCTCTGCTTTGATATGTTTTGTTTCACAGTGCCGTGGCTAGCAGTGAAACTGATCCCAGCTACCCTGAGTGGGCTCCCATGAGAGATTCTGAGGAGGCAGTGGGACTGACGGACTGAAAATAATACTCCCTCTCCTGGAAAAGCCAGGGATGAAGGGAGAGCTGAAGGAAATGGCTTGCCCTCTCTGGCCTATTGTGTCCGGGTCTGATAAGAGGAGGTGTTTCCTCTGGTGGAAGAAAGCAGCCCCAGCATGGCTCCATTCTGCATTGTGTAGAGGAGGAGATTTATAATTGAAGTATTCTTAGGACCGGGGTTATGTCTGAGGAAGCCGCTCGGGACACTCCTGAAGGGACGGAAATCGTGTAGAGGAAACGGAAGAGGGGGCTACAAGGGAATCAGAATAAGAACTTGACACCTGGGTGTCTAGCTGCAGCGTGATCACAGGCATTGCCTTTGCTTTTAATGTGCATCAACACTTTTTTTTTTTTTTCTTTTTTTTTTTTTAACAGAGGAGAAACGCCAACAAGTTTTTATGTTTAATGGTCCACTATTAATGTATTAGATATTCATCTTAGCCACACTTGCAGGAAATGGCTAGTTTCACTGAAGTAGTAGAGTTCCATTTGTTGCTCCCTATGGAAATACCTAGCACGCAGGATGCATGTAGTCATTTAATATAATCAAAGCTCATCTCTTTATTGAGAATTTAAAGGTGCTGTAATCTTTCAGCTAAACTGTCTTTACATTCTGATAGTTATCGCTAAAACAGATGGTCCGAGTTACTGATCTTACGGAACTAATGGCAGCGAAGGCTCCACTGTTGCCGACGATGGCTTGCACTATAAAACAGCCTAAGGAGATGAGGGCAGTGGAAAAGAAAGTGTCCTGAAAGGAACAGGGCCGAGTAGGAGGAAAGACAAGAGTGGATGGTGGTGTGACTTTTCAGTGCTGCAGATTCCCGAGATGTTCTAAGGGCTTGAAAATGGATGCTGAGCTTGCTTTGCTTTTGCTAAAGTAATTATGTTGCTTGAAAGGTTGTGGTGTAACTTGTTATCCTCCCAAAGTGCAGCATTATAACATGCACACCACATGACTGTGTAGCTGTGAGTGTTGCTTGTTTGGATATAAATTACAAAAGTGCCATTGTGGGTCAAACCTTTGATTCAAACAAGCAGTTGCACATCAAACTAATTATAAAAATAAATAAATAAAGTAGGCATTGTTACGTTTTCTGATTTGGAATCAGGTGTGGAACAAAATCCTGCACCTTCACCAGCACTTTCTGCACTTTCTTTTTCTATTGCACTGTGCAGGTCTTTGGAGGGAGGGGACTGGGGGTGTGGTTTGGACGAAGGGTTCCCATTAGAGCACAATGTAAATGACAAATTTCTGGGATGCAGCACAAAGAGATTTATACAGTCTTATGATTTGAGGAAAGGGGTAAAGTAATCACTTTATTAACATGTCAGTGTCTCCTTTCTCTTGCCTCTTTCCCCTCTAATCTCCCTCACTTTCCTGTCCGCTCCCTCTCTACCTCCCTCTCTCTCCACTAGCCGAAAAGGTGACCTCCCTGGGGAAGGACTGGCACAAGTTTTGCCTGAAGTGTGAACGCTGCAACAAGACCCTGACAGCAGGAAGCCATGCTGAGGTTAGTGTGTACAGGGTGAAGGAGCACATTCAAGGGTCTGTGTTACCAGGCTAGCAGGAAGAGCTACCTTATTTTCTGGACAATGCATTGCTCCAGAGTATAAGACACCTCCTAAATACTGTTCAGTGAGGGAAAAAATAAATAAAAATTCATATACAAAATTAAGTTGCGTTAACGTACCAGGCAATTTTATTTAACATGATGTTTGTACTGCTTCTAAAATGCCACTTCAGACACCCCTATTAGTATAGTCTACTTTAGTTTTGTCTCATTAGGGTGCCGTAGTTCAGCACTGTTTTTTGTTTTCCTTATCTGAATCCCCCTGTCAGGCCTGGACAATATATCCCTCCAAGTACATTTTTATGAAGTCATTGCTAGGGATGAGCTTTATGGCTAATTTTGATCTAGCATATCACTTACTTTACTACACTTATTTTGTGATGAGCTGCAATGTTTTCTGACCTGACTGAGCCACATTTTCGAGAGTGGGTAGTTAACGCTGTTCTTGTACGTTTGCTGATCTGTGCTTGGATCGGATGCTGGCGAATTATGAATTATGCTTTTAATTGTAAATTATGCATCAGGCTCGGTGAACTACTGTAAGCCAATTTGGTGTGGCGTGACTTGCACACCATGACAGTGCTGCTCTCTGTATCAAAATGCTGCTAGTTGGTTTTTCCTTTTTTCCTTCTCTCCCTGACTTTCTGTGAACGTAGGGCCTTTCGAATACCCAAATGGTCATTTCACTATTTGTATACTGGCACCTCGAATGGTTAACCCTAGTGTTTGATTACCCATGCACACCCATAGTCATTACATAGCAAGGTTTAATGCTTAAACACTGTAATTCACGTTTTTAGTAGCCTTTATTGTCTGATCACTGCTGCTAGGATATTGCTCATGTTTCTAGTGCGGCTATGGGTTTTTCAATGTTCTGTTAGAACATTGCTCACTGGAACTGCACACCTAACGTTAAAAACACGAACAAATGGGCAAACAACTTTAACTGCTGGAATACCATGCCTACAATTAAAAACGGTCATATGACAATAAGACTAATGCAAAAAATAATAATGTACATAATTGCACTGTATAAATTGCACCACACGGTAAATCAGTGTGTCTTGTATATTGTATATGGTACATATTGACTCTGACAATTTGTTTGCTTCAGAGACTCAGGGCCTGCTGCCAGACTGTTTTATTTGAAGAGGCATTGGGCTTCAGTGCCTTGGGACCATGAATATGTGGTGCTGTGTGTGGGGTGTTGGGCCAATACAGTTTTGGACTCTGTTCTTTCATTTAGTTTTACTTGGCAGGTACAAACATTCAAATCAGGATCTACAGTGAGTTGGCAGTATATTATAAATGATTAAACAAACCAAGTCCGAAACAAAGCCACACCATTAAAAAGGCCTCAGTCAGCTCCCTTGACAATGAGACTTATTCATCAGCTTAGTCTGGTTAGTTTATTGTGTTGTCATTTAGAGCTCTTTTCTTCTGCTGTTACCGGAGACACCACGGCATTTTATTTACACTTTTAAACTTTCCCATGAGGATCGTCTGCTGTGATTTGGGCCTTCCTATTTTTGTATTTCTGCACCAATGATGTATAACGTGCTCCTCACATTCCAACATCCTGTAAGATCATTGCAGCAGGCTGTAAAATCTCGATCAGAGCTGGGAGCAGGAGAATGATTTTTTATAATAGTCAAGGGCAAGCATGGTCCCATTTCACTCTACAAAAGGCAACACAGCTTGATAAATCGTGCATTGTGAACCCTAAAATGTTTTCTCTCTTCTTCATTATGCTTCCAGGAGCTGGATCAAAGCAGGAAACATCTGGTCTTTTGCGTTTTAATATAGGAACAGGGGCTCTACCAGCCCTGAATGTTGGTCTGCATCAGTAATCTCTCGATGAGGGTATTAATACAATCACTCTGGGGGTGGGCGAATCATTAACCTATTATTTAGCCCACCGGGCAAGTAAGTGTTCCAATGTGTTTGCCCAGTCCCATGTTTTGGCTGCCTGGAATGGTAGCTAATATAACCCAAATGTTTAATGAGCTAGTTACAGACTGGCATTAAGTTATCCAGCTAATGAAAATAGTTATTACCAACAGCTATAATGCATCCTCTGTTGCTCTCTGTAGTGCAGCAGGCGGTAGGATTTGGGAACAAGTGGCGAGATACAGCATCAAAGTGTCTCACCCCACCAAATGTATGAAACTAGAGCCCATTACACTCAAATACATATTGAATAAAAATGCTGATGTGGCACTGTATTTGTCTTCCGTGCACGTGAGATCTTGTGTTACTGTTCAATGTGAAACCCACCATAGCTCCCTGTGGATAATCCATATGGAAAACTTTGATTCCCTGTCGATAATAGTAATCTGGTCTTCCGGATATTACTTGATCGTGCTGTTTCAACATCCAAGGATTCAGTATCTGTAAGACCTCATCCTCCTGATGGACCTGTGGGGGTTTATGAGGCTGGGCTCTGATGTGGGGTGGGTGTCTGATAGAAAAACAATGCCATAGACTTGGTCATCAGGTTGTGGGCTGGGAGTGCTAATTCATCTCACTGGTATCTGCAGAGAAAGCAGCCTGGCTCTGCTACTGCATCGGAGCCAGTATTGTGGGTGTTTGACTCATCTGGAGTACAGTAAATCCCTGCCTGGAGTGGTAGTCTGAGAAAGCCATCACTCCAGAGTCCCATATTAACAGCACCATTCTAGCATGCTGAGGAGATACACTTGCGCTAATGACCCTTTTTTTTAATAGTCCTGATGTGTAAGAATCGGCCCCCTCCCAGTCTTGTCCATGTGTGGTCTAACGGTGTCTGGCATAGTGAGCTTGTATGCTGGGGGAAAAAAATTGCAGAAATGCTTAACATCTGCTGACACAGGGCCACTGGTGCTGACCCTGTCTGTGATTTCCTTCTGACATCCTCCCACAGCTGCCCAATAACTCTTCCCATGACATCCACATCCTATCCTCATCCCAGTTACAGAAGTGAATTTTAATATCCATATCTAATACACACCTGCTTGAAAGGGGAGCCGATGCCAAAAGATAACAAGCCCTTTCTTTGGCTTTTACACTCCAGTGTATCGGACCTGGAAGCCAAGCAAACAAGAAACAGCTTGAAAACTGAGCATCCAGCCAAATTGAAGCCATGGCAGACAAAAACACACTCACAAGTGCACAAAAGTGGATTTAGACTCCATCATACTTGTAACAGATGGAGGTATTGGTGGAACATTGCCGGTTGTAAACAGCTGCCAAGTTTTAATGCATGCCTTGCTTACATTCTTCTCCATCTTATTTGCAGCACGGTGGGAAGCCCTTCTGTCACAAGCCATGCTATGCTGCCCTCTTTGGGCCAAAAGGTGAGAACAGAGTATAACTAATAAGATGGTTCTGGATAAGATTTCTACAAAATTGGTACCTTTTAATAAGACCCCTTATCATCTTACTACTTAACTTGTAGCTTTATATACTTTTCAGGAAATATGTTGACATTTGGTTCTAAAACACCTGTAATTGTGTCATTAGATGGAATTGAATGTTATTGAAGGTTATTATGCATCTGCTTTACAGTAAGAAATATTTTTATGTATTTTAAGTACTGGTCTTCAGTATGATGGGTGCGAAGTAAATTCTGTGAGTAGTCAGTAGGAGCTTTTGCCCACAGCCTGTCTCTCGGCATGTAACTGTGGGTTAAAGAAAAAGCTCAACGTGAAACAAAGGAATTTAATTCCAACTGTTTATAGTTCATGCACATCATCTGTTCATCACTATACAAAATACAACACACAATGGCTCTCTTTACCATCTTGTATGAGAGAGGGCCCTCTGCTGGACAATAGATATTACATGGTTAAAATGAACAACTTATTAATGATTAATAAAAAAGACACTTTCGATTTAAATATATTGGGCCAAAGATGAAAAGATTTTCAAACTAAAAAAATTTTTTTAAACTATAATGAACCTGAAGTAGAATATGAAGTATGTTCAAGTGCTTATTGTGTCGTTAAGTGGCCTTAATTTTTGCTTCTTATGCAGGTGTCAACATTGGGGGTGCAGGTTCTTATGTGTACGAGGCACCCGTCAACCAAGACCCAGCCCCAGCCACTGTGGACTCTGCACCCAAGACTGAAGAGAAGAGGGTCCCAGCACCCATCAGATCTCCTTTTAAAGGTACAAAGCTGGTGTGTTTCTCAGTGAATGCTCAGTCACTCTGGGGAGTTGCTGAGGGCAGTGAGTCTAGCTTTTCCCACAGCTGCGGGCCGGAGGCCATAATCAACCACTTTCTGTAACTTTCTGTTGCTCTTCCTTACCCAAGACCCATTACAGTACAGACACAAGACACCGAGAGAAGGGGAGGTGTCTGACTGTGCAGATTGGCTCAAATGTTTTCTCATTTCAGCTGGAAGCATCACCACCTTTTCTGGGGAGGCCAACTTGTGCCCCAGGTGTAACAAGAGGGTCTACTTCGGTAGGTTGCTGTCTCGGGTCTCTTTCTAGGAAAAAAAAACAACAAAACTTTTGTGACACAGCTCTCAATAATAGAAATCTTAATAAAGCTTTGTCTCATGGCAGCTGAGAAGGTGACGTCTCTGGGGAAGGACTGGCATCGGCCCTGTCTGCGCTGTGAGAGGTGCAGCAAGACCTTGGCAGCAGGGGGTCACGCAGAGGTGAGGAAAACCGCCAAGACTCCAACATTGTGTCACAGCCATTTTCCTTTTAATAGTCCTTTCATTTAGGTGCAGGATGAGCTGAAAGGTTATATTCAGTGATTTACCTCATGTTTTAGATTACATTTAAGTGGTTTGTATTTCAAAGCTTAATTTCTTTTTGTGGAAAATGCACCCGTATGCTGATTATTTGTTTGCTTTATTTTATCAGCACGATGGCCAGCCCTACTGCCATAAACCATGCTATGCTACCCTGTTTGGACCTAAAGGTACAAGCCATTTTTACCCTCTAGGTGGAGCTGTTCAATTCTTTTTCCTTTCAGCTTTCAAGATTTAAATAGATCACAATAATAATGCACATATAGTGCTTAACTTTGAGAAGAAGCAAACATTCACATTTTTGTAAAATAGTAATTTATTATTATTATTATTATTATAATCTCAGCTTTTTCAGTGTGTTGGATGTTCATAGTTTTAATTCTTACCAAGTTATGCTTTATACAATGTTTATTCTACTGCCCAGTGTGTAGAGGATCTTAATGTGTATGAACAATAATCCTTTTCTCTAATTGACGTGATTGCTTTATTGTTGTGATTTTAGGAGTGAACACAGGTGGTGTTGGCAGCTACATTTATGACAAGGAGGTCAACACTGAGGCCCAGCCATGAGCTTGTGTCTTCAAAACGTCCCAATATTAGTCACACATCACCACTACAAACACAGCCACTACACCTGCTCGCACACACCTTTTCCCACACCCATACCTACTGAGAGCAGTGCCAACAAGGACCTCTGCAGAAACTTGATGCCAGATACTGCAACCCTTCTTGACCCTTGGCCCTTTACTTTTCCACTAATGACCAGTGCAACCTCGTCCTCTTCACATGTAGCTGTTAGTCTGATCTCCCTGTTCTGATTATTAAATGATGGTAATATAATTTAAGTCTAAATTCTATTTATAAGCTTATGGCTGTTGTCTGACTTCTTATAATTAAGGTTGTTTCTTGTTTCTTGCTCTTCCAAAGTAATGCAACACCCAGAATGGACCTTTTGTCCACAACACCCTCAATTACAGTACAGTGGTTTTCCAGCTGTAGTCAGCTGAATGTAATGATGAATGAAATGTAGATAAAAGTACTGAGAGAGGTTTTTATATATGAAGGATTGGGGGGGGTTTAATAGCCTGCTGACAGGCAGATTGGTCTCGTATCTTTTCGAGCCTCTTTGCCCAAGTGCAGCACAGCAGCACTTATTCCATAAATCTGAGATATTTGCCAACACAGATTTACTCTTTGGCTGCTTCAGAGCATTCCTAAGTCAACAAAAGTGTGCAAAAAAAAATCTACTGACAATAAAATAAAGGGTCAACCTGTATTTGAGTGAAACCCAACTAGTCCAAGTGGTTGAGGGGTAGAGAGGTGTTAAGTGGCTTTGTGTTAGGTCCCTAATAATTAAGTAGCTGAAACTAGTACTTGTAGAGCTGAGAAGCTTAGCCTAAGACGTTGGAGCTAAATGTATCAAAAAGCTGTTTGTGTTATCTGAATGTTAAAGAATTACATGCATGAAACTACATTTGCCAGTTGGAATTAGCCGATAGACAGCTTTATGTTAAACCTGACTGACAAGGCATTCTTAAGGAATGTGCATTAGTGCTTGAATGTAATGACTCTTATTGCCATTATATTTGTATGATCTATTTGTAGTAAGGTTCAAAAACGAAGCTTACGCTTAAATCCTGCTGCTTCTGTCTTCTTAATCCTGTAATAAATTTGTATACAACTGTTCTTTCCTCTGATCATCTATTTAATATGCATTTTTTTCATCAGATGAGTAATGAGTAAGTATGCCTCCAGCATAAAAAACTGTAGGTAGCGTGTTTTAATAGTGTAAAGTGTTATCAGAAAATGCCTCCAGCATAAAAAACTGCAGAAACGTGAATTAAAACCCGAAATTTGCTGCACAAGTGAAGTGCCCTTGGTAGGACGTCTCGATAGGTAGGATAATTTGTAGGATAGCTGTGGTATGATCGGGATTCTTTTCTGTTGCCTCTGAAACTTTCTTTCATAACATCGTGGGCCTTCCCATGTTTTTGTCTTCCCCTAATATTCTTCTTCCTGTTTATTTCTTCCAAACAGAAATCTGGGTTATACAGACAGGGAAGTGCCAAACTTTCAAGTCCAAAGGTTTTAACAAACAATCTTAGAACTATGTTTTTTTTTTTTTTGCTGTGCTACTTACAGGTTAACAGCAAATGACTCTCTTTACATGCTGTGCTATTGACAGCAGCACATTGGTCACAGCAGGCTGAATGTAGGACCTTTCCTCCACCACACCCATCTGTTAGCTGAAAGCCAAGGGCAGACCTGGCAGTACATTTACAGATAACCGTTCACGAGCCCTCAGACATGACAGGCAGTGACAAAACACATCACTCACACAGAGCTCAGAATTAAATTCAGATGATCTCACTATTATATACTTGTATGAGCAAGCAAAATTATAAGAAAGATATTTATCCATTGTCAGTAGAATTCAGTTTTAACGAGCGTACTTTGCAGGTGCAAGGTTAAAGCTTTTGCAATTCTATACATTTATAATGGTGCTCTATGAGAACAAAAGACAGCAATTGAAATTATTTGAGATTAAATGGTGAGACACTGTATGTGTCATTTATATTTTCATGGGAACGGGAGTAACAGACAGTGCACACCCCAGATTTTCACTGGCACGAAATGCAACGTGTTGCAGCCAAGTTTCACCCTGATCTCATGCTGGGATAATGTCATGAAGGGCAAAGCAGCAGGAACCTACAGTCTTCTGTCTGCAGACACAGAACTGGTAAGGCTACTTAATTCTTCTAAAGACCTGATCACACACACAAGTGAAATATGAGAGTCACATCAGTGCAATACATTTTCTCAAATGACACCTCATACTACTAATACAGGGACTAAGTAAGTTCACATCATCATATTAGAAGGTTTGAAAGGATATCCACCACTCAGGCTTGGTCCTACAGCTATGGAACACTGCAGTGTCTGTCTGAAACGCTATTGCACTCTCTCTCATCACACCCCACCCAAGGAAGTAATGCCGTGGGCTGGATACAGATTGCAGAACTTTCCAGTTACATATCCACTAGGGACTTATTGTTCGTATAACAAATAAAATGCACTAGTTCTGTACGCACACACACACAGAGAGAGAGAGAGAGAGAGAGATTGATTCATGGTAGTTCCCTGATGCTGACAGAAAATATGAAACAGGGTCTGGCCAGATAAAGCAAGATTCCGTTTGGAGAAGGTCTGATGCAGCTGTGCTTGCACACACACACACAGCAAAGATAGTAACTCTAGGTAGCGAAAGACATCATTTAAAGCCCTGAAGGTGAACTGTAGGATATGATTCAGAAGTAAAATAAAATGGCTTTTTTTATTTTTCCACTGGAACATCTTATGTGAGTGTGGCTATTTTCAGTCACACGCTACAGTAACATTTGTGCAGACTTATTCCAAAATAGAGATGTCATCCAGTAGGGTGGAAATCATAGATTCATCTACCAGATGGTCTAATCGTTCAAAAAAAAAGTGACTATGGAATGTGGGGGCTAAGTGGGTCACTGAGATTCAAGGCCAAACATCATCTTAACCCATTATACCATCTTGGCCCTGGTTCAGTCAAGTGTTCCATTGTTTATTTTTGCTAGACAGAATCCTGATTTACTTTTAAAACATGCACAACACTTTGTTAAGGTTAATTCTTAATGACCAAATGTTCTGGGTGGTTCGGTGTCAGAAGCAAACAGCTACTCAGCATTGAGACCTGTGTGACAGCAAAATGAGGCTAGATTATTTACAAAAGCCTTGTTCATACTCTAAAACCAGATACTTCTCACCTGTTGAAGTGATTCTGAAAGCTGTCTATGTCCCTCTCAAGACAGTTAGACTGTAGAAATATGAGCAGCAAATGCTTTTAATAACCCTGCTGTAACAACGGGCTGGGAGACTTCTGGCTGGTCCCTGTTTCTTTTCTCTCAGCTGGGCTCAGAGTTTCCAGACACCTTCTCTCACCAATACCAATATCCTCTCATTCCTACTGTGTATCAGTGACAGGACATAAGCAAGCAGACCAGGCTAGATACACAGATATAAACACAGAACTGGGCTCGGCTTCTTACAATCCAACTTGTAGATCAGACAAGTCTGAGATGTGGCCGCACGACTCCATTGAACACCCGTGCCAAACCAAACAGGAGACCTATTCATCTGCTTTTCTGTTCTTCTTATTATCTGTCCCGTAAGGATGGACCTAATGTAGTTAGTCACAGCCTGCGGAAAGGAAATTTCTGTTTTTACTGTTCATGTTGGCTTGAAGAGCGAATGGGAGGTTGTTCTATGTTGGAGAGCTTTGCTCATTGTAAGGACAGAAAAGGATAAAAAAAACATCTTCTGTAACTTCAGTGAGGAAGTAATGAAAAGTTCACTTATTCCTACAGGACATAATAACAATAATTATTAGTTCTGAGGCCTTTGGTTAGTCTGAGCTGCACATTTTTCAAGCACTGTATGACAATAAAAAACCTGCTAAAGTTCTTATGTGAAATAACTGGCTGTTCCTCATGCTTCTCCTGGTTCATTCCTTACTTTTGTCCCTGAGCTTCCTGTTGGGCATGTGTTTACTTACAACCTCTCCATCGCAGCATTTCATCTGGGCTGCCTTCCCACAACTAATCCAACCCAGATATCCTCTTCATCAGTTCCATCCCTCAGGGATCACAGTTGTTTTGGTTTAGGAGTACAAGCATGCTCTCTCAAAGGTATCAAGATTAAGATATTCACTAATGTGACAGAGTGGATGTAGGTAGTTTGTTTTCTAGGCCTCTACACCCAGAGACATCAGCCTCTCTATGTGCTTTGTCTACTAGCAAGTAGACAGTAGATGGAGAAAGGAAACAAATAGAGAAAATGTTTACTGAATGCAGAACTGGAGCAACATACAAGCTCATTCAGAACTATGAGAACCATTAAATATCGTGATTCCATAGTGATTTGCTACATAATTTTACACACGTTGATTACTTTTGTTCCTCCATAGTTTTTCACTTTTTCAATACACACATAAAGTACAAGTGGAAGAGACATGTCAGACAACTCTTATGGGACTAAAGTTGCAAAGTTGCAATAACCAGATTGATTTGCGCACAATATCCTCGATATCATACAGCTGCAGACCCGTTACTATTTCACAGTGCTGCATTCTTCAGTGGTCTGAAAGTGTTCCCACATAAACCCACCCTCCGGTCCAACTCTCTCACTTGGGAAAACGTTTCCCTCAGCCTTCCTTTTCTTGTCTGGAGAGCGAATCAGAGTTTGTGTTTGAGAGTTATGGTTCCCATGGAGACAGGAGCGTTCTCAGACATCCAGCATTCCAGAATATTTTAAGTCCTTCGCTGACATTTTGTATCATACAACAGGCATTTTAAAGCTCTCATTTCCTGTGCATGAGGAAAAATGCACATAAATAAGTCATCTCTTGAATACAAAGATACCAAATATACTAAGGAACATTGGTTTTCTTTTAAGACTGATGTTGATTTTAAGAGACAAATGAACCTACAAATGAATGGACATTGGAAACCCTTGTCAGGTTACCATGTGATTACCACCTGATTATTGGATACTGGGGCAGCAACTGAAATACCATAGACGGTAAATGTTACCATTTGAGACCAGAGTTGATTGCTTCAGCTGTACAATTGGAAAATGTCAACTTTCATTGCTCTTTCCTTAAATTTGGGAATTCTGTTTATAGGAAAATAGTCCCCTCAAAGTAACCACTGCAAATACACTGGCTTTGACTATTTGAGAATAACAAGTGTACAAGCCTTAAAAATGCACAAATGTGCTTTAAATTGGTTCAAAACCATCAAAATTAACACCATTCCACTAGTTGCAGATGCATCCAGTGCACAGCATCTGATGTACATAAAGTGTACTAAAAAATGGAACAAGCAAATTAGATACATAAGATATTTGGGAACAGTTTTAATTTAGACATGTCCAGCACACAGCAGCTCAAACCAGAACCATCCTTTCATCTAGAATTGGGGTGAAGAGTTGTGATTCATAATATGATACAACTATAAAGATTTTCTGTGTATCCCATTAAGATTTTTGGTGTATCACAGTATCTGCTCACAACTTTACATTTCAAAGAGCAGTAAAGTGTCAAATTATTTGGTTATAGAACCTGCTAAAGACTGCTACCTTGTAAAACAGACTTGTTAAGAGGATCACTTAGCCTTTCTATTAACTCTGATATCTTTGTTCTTTCAAAAGTAGGCATTCAGTGTTTAGTATATTTCAAGGGATGTACTGCACCTAGAAATAACTTTTTTATGGCATAATCTATGGTAGTAGAGCGGGAATACGGATGTAGTGCAGCACAGTTCGATGATTTCACAGTTTTCACAGTATATTGTCACACTGGTATATTGCCACATGCCAGAGTTTCATCAGATCCACTGCCTTTCTTTTGAGCACGAAAAACTCATGACCATGGCTCAACTTCCATCTCTAACAAAGGTCACATCAAACAGGTGCAATTAAAATGCTTCTTAAAACAAAATTATCATTTCTGCATTCAGAGAAAACAGGCACCATGCGGCAGTATCGTCTCGAGAAGTAAGCACATACAGTTAGAGGTGAACTCCAGTGGTCTGTGGAGTGTCAATTTGAAGACTTAATATGAGATGTCAAGGAAGAAATATTCCTTCAGATTAATTGCCAAAGTGAATAAAGTGTGTTTCCCATTACTGTACTATAAATCCATATTCCGTCATTCAGATTTACAAGCCGTTTCCAGAGTAATGCTTACTTTATGGGTCAGTTTTATAAGAACAACAGTGTTTATTAACAGCAGACCACAGATGGAGCTGCCAGCCTCAGATTTGATGATTGGTCAATGACAGGAGCTTTAGCAACATGTGCTTAGCATTAGCCAATATCAATTTGAACTTGACATGACATACTGGATGTATTCATATGAACTCTAATATGGACTCTAATCTCACTTTCTACATGACAACGTGCATTCCTAAAGCAAGCTGTTTGTGTACCTTAAAAGCAATATAATGCATTTTAAAATATATTTTAATCATTCCTTTATTTATAAAGTTATTAGTAAGAAATAGTTTAGAGGATGCAGGTAAGTAATGATTTGTTAAAACACTGCAAAAATAGAACTACAGGATATAGTAATAAAAGTTGTTAAGAAAACACAATGATGCTACACAATGCTGGATCAGTTCCGATAAGAAGGAAATGATTGCTTCTCCAGCCTTTGGCCTGGATCAGTGATAAGCAGTGTATTTTCCTGCTGTCACACATATTTCACTAACAGCATATTTTCCAAATAAAAACTACTTTCAATCATTACACTCTCTGGTACAGCAAACCAATCAGTCAAAATAGAATGGAGAAAAGTTACAATTGTCCGGATTAAGCTAACCCAGTTCTTTGGAGTGCAGTACATTCTCTCACTCTTTTATAGTGGACATTAAGTCAAGCTTATTAATTCTAAGTCAAGGATATAGAGGAAGGAGTTCATAGTATAATCGGTGTAACAGGGATCGGTTACTGCAGCTCCCATCTGTCATAGTATTTTCATGTCCATTCCGCTTGACACCACCTTATTCCTCCATTATCAAATAACTTCTAAAGTTCCAAAGCCTTTTAACTACAGCAATACAGTCCTCCTTGGACTTATTACAGAGCGTGCGCTAATTTACATAAAATACTGTAACTACATCCAACGGCAGCTGCGTTGGATTCATTGGTTCATTGCAAGCACATGGAAAAAAACAAACCCCAAGCCCCAAGCCTTACAAAATATCAGTAAATCTACGTTCATGTTGATTACATGTGCTGATTTGCACCATGTGGTGGTTGGGCATGGGCTAAAGAGAACTAAGTACTGTATATGTGTAATATGATGTGGTGTACGTTCATGCTGTGTCTGATTTGTGCTTATGGTGGTTCAGAGCACAGGAACAAATTAGAGGAGAATCTCAGAGCTGAATGGTTGATTGCAGTACTTATGTACTTATGAGCAACGATAAACATTATTGCAATTTCAGAGCAAGCCTGCTATATACAGTCAAGCCGGAAAGTCTGCACACCCCTTTCACCTTCTCCATGTTTCATTACATTACAGACTTATTCTAC
>JAOUQW010000002.1:8696766-8718437 GCA_028565825.1 Olivaichthys viedmensis | reverse complement strand
CACTGGTGCCATCACCATTCTTAGCTTCCACTGTTATGCAGATGATACTCAGATATATCTTTGTGGACCTTTGTGACAGATGTGGGCAGCCATTATAATAAAGACAGAAGTGGTGAGTTGTCCTGCAATGTGCAGGGTTAATATGGCCATGAGCTGAGTGAACACACGCTGTCTGTTTAGAATTAAGAGCAGGCTACCAGATAACCAGCATTGTTGTTGTTGATCCTTAGATTCTATACTTCATAATCATTACTAGCTTGTCACCACACACAGACACACATACGTACACACCTACACACACACACACACACACTCACCTTTTCCTGTCCTGACAGTGAAGTTGTTTCTCTTTACAGCTTTAAATAAATGAAGAAAAACTAACTCCAGAAGGATCAGTGGGACTAATGCTGGATTTGCTGACTTGTTTTTGCAAGGAAAGTCTTTTTATCCCCTTATGTTTTAACTCTTCCTTTTACACTAATATTTTGTTTAGCCATTCATCACAAGCCATGTCCTGGTTACATTCATTCCCATCACAGTAATAGAGTTTTTTTAGATTAATCTCACAGCAATTTTACCACGCATGCGGCGTGGCAACGGCAACGACTTATTTAATTTGAAGAAGGATGGAGAAGCCAAAACCCGGAGGTAATGAATGTGCTTCTCTTTTGGTGTGCAGTGTGGGAGAACAGCATTAGTCTTGATAGGAGCAGGATTTGGTTACTCTAGATTTGCATCCTGGGCAATGAGAGACCGGTCACTGGAGAAAGTACAATAACAAAGATGAAGTGTGGGTGTTACAGAATGCTTATTTATGCGTGGAACCATGTGTACATGTGTGATAGCACACAGCATGCTAAACAGCTGGTAAGGTATTAGAAATTGCTTGGATGTTGTGTACAAACAGCCTGCCATTAGCTATGATGATGAAGATTTTAAGGTTGAGTGCACACAAAAGGCACGCATACACTTTTTATTTTGTGTGTTAAAAAAAAACCCCATCTGAGGTTTAATCTTCCTAGATTTCTTAGTGAAGCGAAAACAGGGACCTCTATTGCAAATGCAATTATTTAAAAAAAGAGCTGACAGATGCAGAATTATTATTGAATGGCTGAAAAAAAAAAAAAAAAAAAAAAACTCGTGTAGGTTTGAAGGATAAAAGTCTGGAAACTGCTTCTCAAAACCCTGTAGAGCAGACAGACAGTGCAGATTAATCCTGAACGGATCAGATGGGAATCATATGGGAATCAGATGGGAATCAGATAGGAATCAGATGGGAATCAGATGGGAATCATATGGGAATCAGATAGGAATCAGATAGGATGTGAGGTGTTCAGCTTCATGTACCACACCCCAGAGCATTTTCCTTACACCAGTTTCAGGTGGGTTTTGCCTGAGGCATTAAAATTCACTGAGTCTACAAATACAAAGCCATTTCGCTCTCTCTGTGCTGTTCTCTAAGCTCCAGTACTGTCATGTCAGAAGGATGAACTGATCCTCCATTCTTTTTTCCTTTTTCCCCTCCCTATAGATAGCCTCTGCCAAAAAACAAACAAACACTACTGGTTCATTCATATTTAAAACACTGAGACATTCTTTCTATATAAAAGTAGAATCTTATCGGTGGTCTCTCAAAGTTTTTACAGCTCATGTCCGTTATTTATGTTGGTTTGAAAGAATGGTGATTCTTTGGCTTCCTTCTCTGTGGAGGTAGCAAAACATCTGGACATTTAATGATATCATTATACACCAGCACTTAAAGCCAGAAAAGCTCTAAAGCCATCCCAGAAAACAAAATAACCTGGGAGCATAGTGTTAGACCTATTCTAGTGACTCCTGTTAAGCTGTGTAAGCATTTTCAACAAGCTACATCCTCCTTTTTTTTTTTTTTTTTTTTAATGCTGCTTTTTTTCTACTTTCATTTGTATTCAGTTTTTACTCAGAAGCTACACTTTCTGTTTCACAAAGCCAAATAACCTCCACTGTGTTAATGCCTGCTTTCTTCACACTCATTAAGGCACTAATGTTCAGATGGAAGCAATCATTCTATCGCTGCTTCGCTGATGGAGGCTTAACATTGTCAGCTTCCAGAGGGAGAAAAACAATAAAGTCCACCCTTCGAGGAATCCAAAAGCCCTCTGCCTCCTTTGCATAGCTACAGCAGCACTGTAGGAGGAGCAGTTTAGGAGAAAGCAGAACAATCCCCACAGTGTTTGGAGATCTACCAGTAATCACAATAGAATGGTGCTACGCTATTTCTGATTATGATTTTTAGTTACGAAAGTACACATGCCATTTGCGAAAGATGAATATAGCTTGCCTCAGCACTTGCAGTTTCATAACGTGAAACCTCTGTCTATTTTTGCACTCCTTCTGAAGAGTTTTCACTGAACACTTAAAAAAAAAAAAAAAAAGTGAGACTGATACAAAGGAAGTCAGAGAGCCTATCAGAACAATGCTCAGCCTATTCAACACTCTATTTTGAGGAAAGGAAATGTCCTGATGAAAAACAGCAACGGATAAATAATTTGCATCCATAGCTGTCATTTCACTTTGTGTCTCTCTCTTTCACAGTAGAACAATTTTCCATGGTTGTGTGTGTGCATTGTGCTTTGGATAAGCGTTTCAGCTCCTTGGTGTGCGTCATTGGGAGTGACCAGGGCTCTGATATACAAAACAGATCATCTGTAAAGTACATCACACTCAGTAAACTGATGAGGACATCATAGCAAGCACACAAGGTTTTGCTTTGTCCCCACACACCTACACAAACGTGCACAAACACACACGCGCGCGCACACACACACACACACACACACACACCATAATATGTCATTGGGTACATTGTAGACCTGCCGTTATAACTATACCAGAGTTTCCGCTAGGAATTTATGCTGCCGGTGCACAGTGTCCGGGAACGATTCAGTTTACCAGACAAATGGGTAAAATAATATCCATTAGGAAGGAGGGCTGGTTCCACAGCAGTGGCTATATGAATTCAAGGCTAGCGGTAGGTTATCAAAGCGCACAACAACCAGTGGCAGTGCGCATAAACAGCTACATTTAAACAACGACATTTTTTCTTAAGCATATCAGCTATATTCATTTAAGAGACTTGCATTATTACATAGAAGGAGTCGGCGAAATTAACTTTATTTACTTTAAATTTTATATGTACTTAAGTGAATATTTTTTACCGGACACCGTGTCCGACGGGATTTTAATTTGCCGGTCTTGCAGAGTTTTTACCAGTCAAATACCAGTATTTACCGGCTAACGGTTACCCTGAACTATACTATAGTTATTAAGTTATTAAAGTGACTCGACTTTTTGGACCTGCCATGGTGCTTGGGCTTTACATTTACATTACATTGTACAGGTTGCCTTGTGTGTGCTACTTTTTATTTACAACAAAGCCTTTAAAGAGTATAAGTGAAATCTTAACATGAACACTTTAACATATATTCTCATTTTTTTTATGGGAATATCTTCTCCATGGGCTATTTGGCATACATGCGATGCAGATGCTTCCTAAAAAAAATACTTTGACACATCCCTGTGTGCATGTACAGACATCCATACTAATAAAAAGTCTCATGATGCATGACTTTCTGTCCTCGCCTTGTTTTACGATGATCATCATGGGAGTTTTCAGGGCTTTCATGGACTGCCTCACAGATAAAGACTATTTTATTAGCCTTCAAGAGGGAGGGGTTGCAATTTGCAAATTCCAAAGGGAACATCCCTCACTGCATAAACATACTGACCTAATGTCTTCCCTATCACAACTTCTCTGAGAGAGAGAAAAAACATGCCATTAAGCAAAGATGATTTTATTAGACTTGGCTTGCAACCATTATGATTTGAGAAAGAAGTGAGATATACTGTGCAAATGTCCAAGGCACCCTAACTTTTTTAGATAAATTTTGTTTTAGATGTTTATTTTACGTCTCCTGCATTAGTGTGTTATCAGAAAAGAGCAAAATGTAAGTCAATAAAGAAAGTAAGATATTACGTAATGGACCACTTTTTAGATAAAAACATAATCAAGGCTGTCCGGGATTTTACTTGCAGAGACAGAAGCGAGTGAGAGCCAAAGTCTGCAGAAGAAGTCAGTCAAAGTCTGCAGTACTTCAATTTAGAACTGAGACAGTTTTAAAGGCAAAGGCTGGTCACTCCAAAAATGTATTTGTTTATTGCTCTTTGTATTTCTTTTTATATTTTTTATTTTCTTTATTTTTAAAAGCATTTTCGCTTTACAGAATTTATTTACATGTGCCTAAGACTTTTGCAGAGTTCTGTATCTGTAGTGAGATGTATTTGTAGTATCAGAATAAAAATAATAGTTTCATAACCCTTATTTTAGTAAGTAGAACTGTAGGTTACAGTATGATAGGCATAACTCTTAAAATATCTGTGTTTTGTGTTTGTGTTTCAGCTGAGAGAGTGACATCTCTAGGTAAGGACTGGCACAGACCCTGCCTGAAGTGTGAGAAATGCAAGAAGACCCTCTCTCCAGGCTCCCACACAGAGGTAAGAATCACATCACCAGCAAATTGATTGCAAGTAACTTGATATTTTTGGACTCTACAGGCTCGTGTTGACTTTTGGCGTACACACTGCAGTCAAAACAATGTCTGGAACTACAGAAGCAGTAACGTTTGGGTTGGGGAAGGGTGCACACTTTAATTTTTTTTTTTCTTTTTGGTTTTGGTCCATATCCATTTATATGCCATAAACGGAGTTATGTTTTCTTTTTTTAGCATGACGGAAAGCCGTACTGTAACAACCCATGCTACGCTGCACTCTTCGGCCCCAAAGGTGAGTCAACATTCTTTGTTACATTCACACTTTGAGATTATAGCTCTGTCATTCAGTCAAGTTGATTATTAACTAGGACTATCTAATAGTGTTATTTAGAAATTCTGGTGTCCTCCCAAAACCACTAAACCATTCTCACGTGTATGTTACTGTGCTCAGACAGATGTTTCAAAGCATCTTATCAATAGCTGTTATATTGTGATATCTCACATCGTTTGCCATGTGGCACTCATGAAATAGGCTGCGTTTTACATAACTGCACTCCAAATGTTCATCGGCACTTTATAGGGTATCCACCATTACAGGAATGGTAGGAATTTCATGTATGGTGACTGAGGTTGTCAAAGAAATATTAGTGTTGCTTCCAGATAGCAGAAAACTTGGTTGTAGGCCAGCTGTCAATGTTTCCATACTCAGCGGAACCATTTGCTAACACGGTATGGATTGAAGTGTCTCCGTCTCTTTTTCTGTGTCTTAATCGCTCTTTCTCTCTCAGGGTTTGGGCGTGGAGGCACCGAGAGCCACTCATTCAAATAAATCCTGACACAGGTGAGATCTTTGTACGTAGTTTTTAATGGTTTCCGTCTAGTCCGATACTAAAGTATTTTCAGTGGCGAATTCCCATTAACAATTTAGTTCAAGACATGAGGAAAATAAAAATAAACAGTCCATAGTGTTTATCAGTTATTCTGTTCAGTTGATTATGTGGTGTTTTATACTGGCTGTGCCTTTTATTTACAGATTTCCTACCTCTACGACCCAGCAGGGGAAAGTAGGATGCCATGTTGCAGCCTTTTTATCTATATATAGCTCAACCAAAGAAAACAGTGACCAAACCATGGCCCTCTGCTTATGGACATACTATTTTGTATTCACACCAATGATGGCTTGTTTTTTCTCAGATCTAGATTAAGCTTGATCTTAGACTAAAAAGGTTTTCCACCGGTGAATCACCACTGGCATTACATTTTAGTCCAAGACCAGGTTTAAGGCATATCTAGAAAGCCAGACCAGTAGGTTTTAGATTGAAGAATGTACTGTAGTTTGCTATAGCACCATGGAATGATATTTGGGATAGTTCTGAAGCTATTCAAACTCATTTTTGTAATTAAACATTAATTTGAAGAAATGTGTCACTTTCTTGTACAATCTTGCATCTTTTCATTCGCTCACACATTTCTGTTCCTTGACATTCTTGTTTATAAGCACTTTTCACCTCAGAAGAGAGGAGCGCTAACAATGTTGCCACTTAAACTATTGCACGCCTACAAGACCTGGAACCCAGCCAGCAAATTAGTGCCTTAAACTTGCATTTCAGTCTTCAGACTTTAGGAAAGCACATGCTCCCAAGAGCCCTCAGAAGGCAGTGTTAATTTAGGCTTTTACCAATTATGAATCCAAATGACTCAATGGTATTTAAGCTTTCCATACAATTAAGTGCCAAAATTACTGCTAGAATATCCTTATATGGTAACATTCCTTCACTTAGTCTACACTCATTTTGAGAACACAAACTTAATAAGGGAGTCTTTAAGTGAGTCTGTTCCAGCATTCCCCGGTTCGGGTTAGTCAGCCACTCCCATCTGCCTTCAACTGAACTCCTCACTGCACACATGCAACACCAACTTCCTTCTGCCGTCAGAGGGTGGTCACTGCCATGGTAACAGACCCAAACAAGACCCAACACAGGCCCTGCCAACACGCACCCTGTCTCTCTCATGCCTTTGCCCTCTAAACAAAAACCCTTTATCTTGTCCGAATCAGACGCCTTTTGTGAGAAGTTTACCATGTGATTATGTAATCTGTAATCAATATGATCTTAGTTCATGTAGCTGTTTTTATTTCTCCACCCTCCTGGTTTTGTCATTTCACACAGGAAGGATGTGCTTACCACAGAACTTGACTCGGTTAGAAAACCTTACATTATAGTCAATGTAGAAATGTTCTAATATTGACAGTTACACTAGTACAGAAGTTCTGAAATAACCCTCTATATAAACTAAACATGGAAACATGGTCCATCTAAAGCTTTCTGTTCTGTTTTAACTATTGTCACGTTGCACATCTTTAATCACTGAATTGGCTCAGGTCAGCTCTCTTCTCAGCAGGGCTATAATAGCAAGACCCTTCCCTTCACTGGTTTTTATGAAAAGATATTTCTCAAACATTAAAAGGGCAAGTACACACAGTAAAACTGTAAAAGGAGGACTTATTACTTCCTCTCCAAAAATAACATTGAATAGTTGAATGGGTTTATCAGTATCTCAAGCCACAAAGTAATGTTAGTACTATAAAAATGTCAACCAAAAGTAACAGTGTGCACTTTAGCCAGCATGTTTTAACCTGATAATGTAATTTCCAATTGGCATTTGTACATCTCAACTACTTCATTCCATTCGGACAAATATTGTGAAATTGACCTTTTAAAAACGTTTCACTGATATGTAATAATACGAGTGCTATATGGTTTTCTCCATGGCTCAAATGAACACTGAACAGAGACGCTAGACTCAATGGGAAACCATTTCAGCAGGCTTTTGTTTTTGCCAGTAATTATGTAAGTAGGAATCCCACTGCCACCTTGGTTGTGTTTTCTCTTTGTTCTTCCTACAACTATATTTTACTTGTTTCTGACCAATCAGTGGAAACGTTGTCTTAAACATCTGTATGCTTTGATGGTATTCTGCCTCATTTCTAAGTCACCTCAGATAAAATCTTCTGACAAATGAATAAATATAAATGTAAATGAACCTATGCAGAGTGCTGAAACTATGTCACTCTACACTGAGATACAGCTCCTCTATGGATACTCAATGCAAACGGAAACATATACAACCTGTTTGTTAAATCTTTCCAGTCAAAAAATGTCTCTGTGGCCGTTAGCTACTGTATGCTGTGCCAGGCCTACTTATCTCTAGCTATGCCAGCTAGATAGGTAGCTAGCTAAATAATTAGCTAGACAAAACAACTACACTTATCTGCTGTTGCTTTTATCCGTGTGTCGTTGTGTGACGTCGATGTAGCTCACAAAACTGCAGACTTTTAATCCAACCAAGCAGTTACACACCTCTCAAATTCATGCCACATTATGGGGATACAAGTTTCACTGAGGGTGGTGTTTTCTCTAAACACACTGGTTTCTTTTTTAGACTCTTCAAGCAGATGATTAGCCTCATGGTCAAAAGGCACATTTATGTTCATGTACCCAGTGAAGATCTTAAATATCTGTTAAACATTCAAAGATGTGTTCTCCCAATGTTTATGCAGTCCTCGTTGTCATGCTAACATCCTACGGTTCCTGGTATAAAGTGTTGTATGTGAAATCCAGTAACGTCCACAGTATTGAACTGACACCAAGGGACAAGCTGCACTAGGAAACGTTGCCCGTTTCCTAATAAATCATATAATTGTGTTAATTCAGTAGGGCAACTGAAACAGAGTTCTATTCATAGCTTATAAGAGAGGGGGTTACTGTAAAATCTGGTCTCGATTTCTCTAATTGACTGAGCGTGGAACGTATTCCCATTTCTGTCATCCCTCTCTCCAACCTTTTCTCTTTCTCTCCTCCACTCCACAGTAATAATGAAGAGGAAGTGGAAGCGATTATGTTTGTTGGAAGCATTGGCTTCCAGTGCAGCACTTTGCAAATGCTCTATAAGGACGTAATGAGGGCCAAGTGAGGAGAAGGACAAGCCTTGTGCATTTGAAAGGTCACTACATTTCAGTCTCTGACGCTGTATGGATTAGAACTTTCATGAAGAAACCGTAAGCCTGCTGGGATGATGAAACTCCTAAACGGCCCCACAACGGTGCTCCAGTTCTGCAGGCCAGCTCCTGCTGTCCTTTATTTAGGGAGCCTAATGAGAGTAGTAAAATTAACAATGCAAACAGGGGATGTCAGATAGTCCTGGCACACAATTACTGTAATTACAGCACAAGCTGTAAATGCAAGTAGGAGAGGAAGTGTGGGAGCTCTGGTTCAGCTGATCCAGCTGTTTTCTTCTTTTGTAAAGAGCACAGTTTATGAAACGGCAAAACGATTCGGCTGATAAGATGAAAACACATACAAACACACAAGTAATTGTATGTACTATGTTTCTTATTTCAATATGTATGGTCTTTTGAGGTTTGCCCTGAAGGTCTATAAACTCTAGGCTGATGGTGTGTTTACATGCATGTATTCAGATAAAAGTCAGTAATTGGTAAAGTGGACTTTAACAGTCACCACAAAATCAGTTATAATTTCTCCTCTGACGTCAATGATCTGTTACATCACTTCAAATGAAATTCCACCAATCTGAACATAATTATAGGGCCAGTTTTGTTAGAAATTCTCAGTTGCCTTTCCATGTGCTTGCTCATTGCCCTGAACAGAGAAGATGCATGAAAATTGCTGTGTTTAGGCCTTCCATTGATTAATAACCTAAAATACCACTGCAGGTTTTATATATGGCCTTGTAGAATTACACCGGAGTTACATTGTGCAGACCCTGCATTATACACTTTCATTAAATAGATAACAGAGCTCCTTAGATCTTTCATAGCTTCCATGTGTCATAGTTTTTGACTGATTCATTTTTGTAAATCTATTTGTCCAGGGTAAAGACTGAATGGAGTGTGTGTGTCTGTGAGTATATATTCACAAGGCATTCATTTGTCTTTCTTGAATCCAGATTGCTTATTCTGGCACTTGATTCAGCACAATTCCTGTCCAGTCTGGATTTGTGCTCTACTCTACACCATAGCAACATCCTACACATCGTCCCAACATTTCTCATTGCTCCCTCAGATCACAGCCTCTCTGGAAAACCTTTGAGATTATGCCCAGGCCACAAGTGATTTATAATACCAATAATGGCTTTTTATTGAGTAGAAACACATTGATTTTGATATTACCAGAATATTCTGAACCCAACACCACGACATATTTGGCATTAGGTATGTCAAATATGTGAGAAATAACATAAATGCGTATTAAGCCAGAAAAAAGCACAAGGAGACAGTTGTAAAATGTAGGGCAGATTCACTATTCAAAACAAGTAGTGCGACATTATAGGTAACTTTATAGAGGTGTGCATTTTCACCACATCCTGATTACAATGCAAACAGAAACACTTTACTTTAAAGGCTGTAAAGTGAATCCAGAAAAGCTACAGCATTAACATAGGCTCTCTCTCACCACCACACTCCATAGGGTTCAGTTTGCAGCAGATGACTTACTCCATCTAGTGATTACTGGAGAAAAATAGTGCTTACCTGATGCTCAAATGAAGAAAAAAAAACCAACATATTCATAATACTGAGTTTTGTCAGGGTGATAGTATTCTCTGTAACATTTTACCAGTTTGGTTCTCAGTATACAATGGGCCATGAATAATGTAATGTTTGGAAAATAGACAATTATGAGGTGAGTCCTCAGAACAAATTGGGAGATGCTTTCATTCATTTGTGCCTGACACGAAAAACCTTATAATAGACATGCCTTTCTCTTACAGTTTAGCTGATTTTTGGAGATCTCGGTCAGGTTTGAACTTTTTATCACTTACTCTGTCAGTGACCCCTTTAAAACCCTGACCTCAAAGATAAACAGTCACACTGAAACTATTTTAGGCTCTATTTTAGCAGCAGAAGTGCAGGGGAATTCCAGACAGAAATCACATTTTCATAACTGCCTCAACTTCCTTCTCAATGCTGAGAATTGTTATTTGGTGGTTTTGACTCACCCTACTTAGAAGAATATATATAATCTGGGTAGCACAATGCTACATTTAGGCATCATGGCAAATTACTTACATGACATGGTCCCAGTTTCACAAAGCATCGTAAAGTTAATATTATCTTAACTGATAGAGGATAGTGTTCTGCGTGATGCTCGCTCTACCATTTAACGATGATCTTTGTGCTGCAACGCTTTTGGGAAACTCAGCCATGTACATTTCAAATGAGTCAGAAGTGGGAGACCTAGATCCTAGACCACCACAGCCCCCCTTCACACCCCCTGCAAAATACATGATTTATTTTTATTCTGTGTTTCTTGTATTTGGAAAAATAAATCCAAAGCTGCTTTATACCATTTTATCACATCAATCTAAATCTTAATTGTAGGCTTAGTAGACTACATTATTCCAGAAAACTGGGTTTCCTGATGGAGTTTTGCATGTGATTAAAAAATTAGGCAATGTTTTTCTTTGCTAGCTAGCTTGGTGTGGTGGATATTACAAAGTGGCTTAAAGTGAAAGAAACCCCTTTTTCAATATCAATAATAAAGCTAGCCCGGGGTCGGAAATACCAGAGACGGTGGGAGCAAATACATTGAACAAGATCGGCATCGACAATCGTACACATGCTAATACAGCTAAAGCTTCATCGGTTGTTGGTGAACCTCCCCTGCAGCCCACAGATGATAGCATACTGTATATATCTGGTTTCTTTTTGTGCTATGGTGGTGTTGGAATCAATTAGCTTTTGCTCTTGCAATATGTTTGTTTGATATGTTTGCATTAGGAAATGTACATGAGCTGATTCCCAGACAGAGACGTCTGTGCCGTGTTTTGGTATTTATGAATAGTTTGCTCAGTATAGTATTATACTATAGTTAATACCAAAGTAGTGTTTAAAAAGCATTCTGGGTTTTGTTGTTGTATTGTGTTGACATGATTGCGTTGTGAAATAGACTTTGTGTCTCTTGACCCCTGTCTGCCCACCGGCTCCAGAGGCCGGCCCTGGTCCAAAATAAAAATGAATGTCAGTTTCTTAATGCTGGTGTGAGACCAGATTCCTCCTGACTGCCGTGGTCGAGTACTCACAAGCTGAAAGCCAGACAGACCCAGAAACAGATTTTTACACAAGTTCTGGAGTTCACACTATTCTTCAACAATACTGACCTCTTGTGGCACATTGTGCACAGTTCAGATTTTTCGTTTAAGCCTCAATATTATGGTAAGAATTTTCTTTGTAAACTAAATATGTGCCCATAATATCCAAATATGACTTTACAAAGATGTGACCTTTTCTTTTTTTTTTTTTTTACATATTTATTATTTCAAAACAATAAGTGATCATTAGATTTAACATAAATAAGTTATACTGTAGTAAAAAGCACTTGAGATTTCTTTCTATGGTCACTATTAGTGTACGAGCCCCTATGAAAATAGCATAAAAAGTTTACATTTTGTTTCACTTTCATACACAAGCGCACACACATGTACGTACATATACATATAATGTGTATATGTGTGTGTGTACATTTCTATATATTATCTATACAAGCGTTTCCCTTGGCTTGAATAAAAGCAAAAGTGGCTCCGTGGCAACAAAACCTGCATTTCATTAATTTTATTTTTCTTGGCTTGACCATTTTACCACAAGGTCCTCTGCCTGCTGAACAAAAGAGCAGGTCAATCTCTTCACATGTTCTCAACAAATACAGAATTTCAAAAATCTAAAATAGATCTGGAAGCTTCTCTTTCTCACTTGGCTCTGAGTTTGAAACAGTTTTTATTATTGGCGTTAACACCCACACGCACCCACACATACAAGCACACGTGCACATATGTGTGCAAATATACATTTCTCCATCCACCCACAGGGCCACTAACACACACAAACGCAAACAAACACAGAGTGCATAGCAGGCTGAAGTGTGATGAGCAGTAATTGGAGCCGTTACTCTCGGCTGAGATGTCCACAGTGTCGCTGTTCTTAAAGAATGGGGGGGTTCAGCACCCTTTGTTGCCATGGTGATATCACCAAGTGCCAGGCTAGCAGAGTCGGAGTGTGGTGGCGCAAAGCTAGAAACTGACAGACACACACACACATACACACACATTCTTCAGCCACTCAAACGGATTTGTTCTATTCCCCCCATATAACATTAAATAAATATTTTCAAATGATCTTGTTCAACTGAGGCTGTATTAGGGTTCTGTTCAAGTTGGAGTTGGACAGGGGATGGAGGAGGGAGTGGGAGCACATTTGCATCAAGATTTCAAATTGTTCTATTGCACTTTCACCATCGGTTGATGTCTTTTCCTGCCCCACACCTCAGAGAAGCTCTACAAACCGCAAACACAGGTAGCAAATGACTTAAATAAACTAACAGCTAAATGATAAAAAGAACTTCAAAACAAATGTTACCCTTCCCAAAAAAACAACATAATAAAACAGTACAATGACAATACTAATAAGGATAAGAACAATTATAACAACAATAATAATAATAATGAATATCAAGAACAATGATCCTTTGTAGATATAAAAAAAAAAAGAAAAAAAAAGAACTTCTGTAAAATTGATTGTCATGTCAAGATTAAAAGTGTCAAAAACATCCAAGGCATCAGCGAGGTGGCAATAAGTAAACGTAACAAAAAAACAAACCTCAAAAGGTACGGCACTAGAAAAAACAGGTGCACAAGTACAGCTGTGCAAGCTTTTGGCAGTCAACTGGAAAAGAGTCACACACAAATACCGACTTTCACTTACAAAAACCCTAAAGCGCAGATATCAAGAGTGTCTTTAGTCCATCCTCCTGTCTTTGCCAGTTTGTATGTCCTGCAGTGTCCATAGCACTGAATGCATGGCGGCTGGAATCACGGTGGATGATAAAGGGGTGAACCGACTCTCTGGGTGTTTGTTGCGTAGAGGAGCAGGTGGAGCTCTTGGGCTGTACCCAGATCAATGTGTGCGAGAGAGGAGTCTGAAAGTGCTGAAGGACAGGGCTTGGTACCGCCCCTCACTCCACACACACACACACACACACACACACACACACACCTCCCTATAGCCCTATGTCTGAACGAGAACCCCTGAATGCTTCTCTTTCACACGCTCTCTCTAGGCACATGCATACACATCACATACCACACATTACGGGACTAAGCCAGTCCCTGAAGGCGTTCATGTTCCAACTCCCCAGTTCTACCTGCCCCCACCACACACACACACACACACACACACCAGTGCATCAGGTCAGATTGCCGAGGCTCCACTGCCGCCCCCTGCATAAGGAGAGTTTTTGTTAGTGCCAGTCTTCATCGTCTGAGGAGTCTTCATCGTCTGAGGGGTCCTCTTCATCTGAGGAGTCCTCACTGCTGGTTCGCCGCGCCGCTGCTTGTTCCCCTCGCGCTCCATTCTGCTGAGCAGCCAATAAGGCTGCCGCAGCCGCTGCTGCTGCTGCTGCGGCCGCTGCCGCGCGCTCCTCTGCCTCCCGCTGCCTGAGAGCCGCCGCTTTCTTCTCCTGCTCAGCATGGCTCTTCATGTGAGCACTCCGGCTTTTCACCTTAATGAACACCCTGCAGAGAGACCACACAGCCACACACTCGGGTTAGCAGACAGGCGGAGGGGGATGAAAACTAAACTATGTGGCAGCTTGACTGTTCCAGTAATGGATATGTAAACATTTATTATTTGTGATGGCGCAGACGTCATCGCAGAGGTTGTGCTCCTGGAACACGCCAAACAAGCAGAGCTGCATTAATCACACACATCTTAACCAGCAAAGCATCTGCATAATAGAGTAAAAGTCTGCAGGAGCAGGGCTGGAGGTTCATGCTGTGACTCTCTGATATTAATACATTTCGAGAAAGAGGTTTGAAGATACAGATTCGATGCTTGATTTGATGCTTTCTACAAATTAATTGGTCACAAATTATGACCACAGGGTGTGATGAGCGGAAAGTATGAGCAACAGATTCGTTATTTGACAACACGAGAGCAGATGCACCAGCAAAACGCAAATGAGCAGCAGTGGCCAATTATGAGCAGAAGGACAGAGCGTACGAGATGTTTTCATATTCCAAGCGCACACATGCGTTAAGTCACGCACGTGCAAACTCGAACTGCACTCGTCACTAGGCAGATAGGCACACGGCGGAGGGCATGGCATTTAACATTGCTCAAGACTTTCAGTTGCTAAGAGACTGTTGATAATAACAAACAGTCGTTTCCATTACTGATGAGATCTCTTATTGGAATCAAATGTTGCGGTTTTATTGCTTCCTATTCTGACAAACTCAGATGCAGATTACTCACAGAATGCAAAGAAAGAGCTTTATTGATTTCCCGATTAAACACAGGTCTTGTTCCTGCTATATCTAATGTTCAACCAGGGCCAGTCACTGCATTTGACTAACTCACACAACTGAAAATGTGTGCCATGTTATGAAATGTTGCAGTAGCATGCAGTTAGTAACAACGAAAGGCTGGGGAAAAGGGAAGATAAATCTCAATGCCAACGCTTGAACCAATGCTTCAGAGATGTTGAGGAGATGGTAGGCTATCAGGATTTAAACCCATATACGAGGTTGCACGTATTTTGTGATAGTATTGCATCTTAGATTTTAAGCAAAACTACAAAGACAAGTGATGTATTTGCCGTAAAACATTACTTGCAAAACTTCTGCACGTACGGCCATGGGGTTGCAGAAAGAAAGAGCCCCGACTGCTTTAAGGCTGGTTTATGCTTTTGGCATTAGGTGTCATGTGACCAACAACAAAAGGGACAAGCTGTCCCTGTGATCAAAAAGTAGTTACAGACAATTTCATGCACATGACGCAGTGACCGACAGCTGCCACAACTACCAGGAGGAGTACACCATTTTGACACCTCCTTGCACCAGCGTGGATCTGTTACGCATAAATTAGGCATCAGGCAGCTCTCAAATCCACACAACAAACAAAATTAATATGAAGAGCTGGCTAGGATATAATTGGTTTGCACCGATTTATAATGGACCCTGTTAATTGTTCACAGCACCTCTTGATTGTTCACTATAATTTTTTATTTTTTTTTGTATACATTCTGTTCTCTCGTTTATGTCATTGTAATTTATACAACTATTTAAATAAAGAAATCTCTAAATTCTTAGCGTCGATACCATAAATTTGTGTTTCAGTAATAATTTTTAGATCACATTTCCATAAAAATGTGTGTGTAATATAGACCATTACCGTTCAAATTATTTTAAATATGTAATGATATAACATTTTGGTTATATCGTCAACCCCTACTTTAAAGTGAGACAAGAATATTAACATCTTAGGTCAAAGTCAGGCCAGTAATAAGAGAACAATAAATTACATAGTATTGGCAGTTTTGTGACATGGTTAGTGACTGGAGCATGTCAAATATCTGATCAGAGCTTCTTTCCTGCTTTAATAACTTTACTCACCCCTATATATATATATTTTAAATCAGGCTGTAAATCTCTCCACGTTCTTTAAAAGAAATCAGTGCTTATTAAGCAGCAGAACTAATTTCCGTTTACGCCGTCTGTCTCATCAGTCTTGTCTCTCACCTGCCACACTTCTTGCAGGGAAATTCTCCCTCCTGTCCCACGGAGCCCTTTGTCTCAACCCCGCTCTTCCGCACCGTGCTCTCTGGCCGGGGTTTAGGAGGAGCTGTGGGGGCGTGGCTGACTGCGAACTTGGGATGATCACGCTTTCCGTCCTCCTGATTTCTCAAGACCAGGACCGCACCAACCTGGAGGGAGAATTACAAAATCAGTCACAGGGAGGAAATCACTTGAGATTTCTCTATCAATGCTCATGTCAGCACTGCAACAGCTTCAGCACTCAATCTATACTAGTGTCAAACTACAACTATAGGAACATGCTGTTACTGCTGGAGGCCACAAGAGGGCATCAAGCATGAGTTGCTGTAATAGATGCTTCATTACAAAGCAAGCAATGGTTGCACAAGTCTTATATTCATAGAAATTACAAGTTACTATAAACAATCTAAAGCTGGGTGATGATCAATTTTTATTGATAGCAACATTTTATATTGGCATTATTTCTGATAATTCAGTATTGTCGATAGTGTCAATGCAGCTGCATTGCTAACATTCAATTTCCTTAGAGCGCAGATACACACAAACACTCTCTATCCCTCTTTCATATGATCTAATATGTAAGCACTCGCCAGGATAGATTCCTCCTATGTGAAAGTAAAAACGATAAAGCGAGTCTGTAAACTAATTTTCCCTAATTGTTATCGGGGCACTTTACTCAAATACTCAGCTCTAAAACAAGCCATACTTTTCCAACTTTGAACAACTTTATCTGAAGGCCTGGATAAGTCGCTTCGTACTCACACTTTCAGTGGCCTGTAGAGATTGTGTCACCCTGTCAGGGCTGCTCTCTCGCTTCTTATCACCTGACCCTTCCCACTTCCTGTTTTCTTCCTCTTCCTTTCGCAAATCAAATCTTTGTGAACTCTGTTGGGCAAGAGAGACAAGATTACAAATGCTACCACACTGCACATGTCCGTATGAGATTCAAACTCCCACACATTCCTTCCTACACACACACACACACACTAACTTACTTTATAGTCCACCTCCTCCTCTGTGGGCCGTGTTTCGGAAAGCTCTGTTTCGCCATATATGAGAGTGCCATTCTTGCCGATCTTCACCTGCTTCTTATAGGTGTAGTAGAACTCCACACACTGAGCCACAGTCTTGGAGCTCACCTTTAATTTAACCCCAAACACAATATGGCGAGTGAACGCAGCCATTTGGGATAGCAGACTTAAAAAGGTGACGCCTATTTCACAAATAGGCGCTAGAGAGAAAATTGTCACCAAAATGTATTTGTATTTATGAAAAGGAAATGACTTGTGTGGTCATTTAAATGTAAAGTAAATGTAAAATAAATGAAAAGTTTGTTTCCAAAACGCTTTACATGCCAAATTCTCACTTGGTGTTTTTTTTTTCTACATATATGCACTAATTATAGCTGGTCACATTACAAGCAAACTGGTTTGTTTACAGGGTTAAAAGGCGAGTTTCTTTGCAAAACACATTATCCGCTACTTCTGTTTTCTACCAAAAAGCAATACATCCTGGCAGAAACAAAGTCCCGTGGCTCAGAGCTTTATCTAACTAATGTGTTCACACCAACGCCGTCAGCAAAGAAATTTTTTTTAAATTGAAAACTTTTACAGTTTTATTTATGTAGGCTGAAGAGTCTACAGAGCTTTAGATGATTCCGAGATTGTTCGAGCGGGCCTAAACGTAAAGCGCCAAACGAATGAAGGTCAAGTGAGAAAGAAAGCGAAAGTAACTCGTAACTTGGGAGAGGCAATTTGGGGTAGTGAGAAGTGCAAATAAACTTGAACCTAACTATTTAAATCTTTTTAATCTGCTAAACTCAGAAAACTATTGATATTCTAACAGCATTGATATTGTTGACCATTCTGTGCATAAATGTTATTTTTTATTAAGTAATGTTATTTTTCCATTTTATTATGCAAGGTGTTTTAACTGATTTCTGATACCATCATTTTTTAGGCTAAATTTATTTTTTTATCTATTTATTTTATGTCTACATTTATTGTTAAAAATCCAATCGTTTTTCTAATCCCATGAGATTCTGTTGTTTCTAAAAGATAAGATTATTTGGATAAATGTACGTGTATCCTTACACATGCCTGTACTTAATAAATAAATTGAACGAATATGATATGAAATACCTCATTAAAAAAAAAATCCTTAATTATCAAAAGTTCTAAAAATGGATTTACTGCTTTGTGGAATAAAACCCTTTAAATGGTTGCAAGATTGGACTGATTCTCCCCTTAACTATACAAGCTACTAAAAGTATGATAATTAATTAGATCATCATTTTCAACGACACTTAATGTCAATTACAGTCAGCTCCGGAATTATTGGCACCCTTAGAAAAGATGGGTAAAAAAGGTTATGAAAAAATGTCTGTGGTTAATTAGCTTAATCTCACTCTGAAAATACGAGAGAAATCTAACCTTTAATTGAATTAAATTTATTCTAAGAAAATAAAAAATATTTTGCACATACTGATGACAGAATCCACAAAATAACCTTTGTATTTTTCTATTATAAACATTATTTTATTGTAATATAAACAAATCAGGTTCATTTTTATTTAGAAGTGAGGAAAAAGGGTGTAAAAAAAATCAGAGCCGCCTCCTGTGTTCTGATTGGCTTGGTCATTGGTCTTTTGTGAATAGAAAACAGACCAGTGTTTAAGAAGTGTGCATTTTTTAAAGACTCTCTGAGTGGGCTACATTATGTAAGGTTATACCATTTTCTGGACCATGAAGAAGTCCTTTTTATAGGTAGCGATGCCTTTGTTGAAGATGCGTCTCTCCTCAGGTGTCCAGCTGTCTGAGCCTGAGAGAGAGAGGGACGGACCAGGACACGAGTCAGACACTTACTGCTGAGCCTATGTGCTTAAAGAGTGAAACAAACGAGCGTGTGCACACAGACAGAGACACGCACACACACACACATAGCCAAGACACATATTGGCAGATAAACAATAGTGCTCCTGTCCTGTCCTCTTCTAGGGATTAACTGCACACCGCCAACACGCTGCCCACGCTCTCCTTCTCCCTTCCCTTCTTTCCCCTCACCCACTCTGCAAGTCTCGAACAGGCAACCCTGACCCACCCCCACTCTTTCACCCAACCCAGTAATCCCAGCCGCTCCTGCCCTCCCCCAGAACTCAGCTGGTATGGTTTATGGCTGAGAGACAGAGAGCATTGCGTGGAATTCCAGCACAGAAAAAGTCCCAACTGGGGCAGATGTACAGGCAGACAAGCTTAGTAGTCTGAAAGGGAGGGGGAGGGCAGAGGGACAGAGGCAGAAACAAAAGGAAAACAACAAAATAAGGAGGTACTTACCAGAGTAGTGGTAGTCTGCCAGGGTATGAGATTTGGGAAAGATGGGGTTTTTCAACAGGAGGAGAGCAAGAGCTGCCTGAAAAAACAAGAGGAGGGACGAGTGATTTTTAACTTGGTGCTTTAACTGAGAGGACGACAGTGCTGAGGTTCAACGTGCAGCTTTAATTCATTGGCCAGTCCTGTGAAAGACCATGACAGGTCAAAGTGATGGCCAGTTCTGTAAGCTTTACTGATATGAAGAGATATGAGATCAAAATAGAACGACAGCTCACACATGCAGCCAGAAACAGCGAGAGAGGAGGAAGACGGAGACCGAAAAATTCAGAGATAGAGAGAGAAACGGAAAGAAAAGAAAAAGAGAAACCGAGAGAGAAAGAAACACAGAGTAATGCCAGACACCCTCCATCTCCTTGGCAACGTAGGCAAGAGCATTTTGCTGGAGGCGTTTAACCAAGCAGTACCAGTCGCTAGCAAATATTCCTCTCTACTTCTATCTCTCGCTCTCCCTGCATCTCACTGTTATCTGTCGCTTTATTTCTCAAGCTGCAAACTGAAGACAGCCAAAGGAAAAAGAACAAATCTCTCCGCGCCTGTTCCTGAGCACAGATGGCAACACAGTGTTAAACAGCAAACCCGTAGCCTGAGCCTCATCAGAGGAAAAAGTAAGATGCAATAAACACTGAGGGCTGATTTATACTTCTGTGATGATGCACATGAACGTATCTGCGTCAAGAAGCAGAGAGGTTTATGTGCAAGTGTAGCTCGTATAGGCTTGCACAGGAGCAGGCGTGCACACCTCCAAAATCTCTTCTGCCGTGATGTGCGTCAAGCAAACGCTGATCGTTTAAGCAGGGAAGTGCATCTGGTAGAGTTGTTTTTGGGATGAGACCCAAAACAATTACATGACCCAAACCAGAATTAGCGCAAAAGCAAAATGGAGCAGTTTGATGATTGGTTGGCAGAAGAGGTGCAACGTTATAAGCACTTTATACAACCCATCTTCAAAACAGTGAGGTGACAGTAGATAGGGAAAACCTCAGGTGAAAACCCGAAGGTGTGCCAGGAAAAAAAAAAAAAAAAAAGGAAGGCAATTGGAGACACATTTCAGCATAATATTGCCACAGATGATACTCAAGTACAAATTCTTCTTTTACTCCAGTACTTTGCTTCTTCTATTCATGCTCTCGACCTCTACAATCCGGTTTGGTACATGCGACACTGCCGTCCTAGTGCACACGTTAACATTATAGGCAAGTATGCTTGCAACTATGCAAACATCTATGCACGAGACCCACGCATGCCCTCAAAATTGCAGACGCAGAAGTATAAAATCAGCCCTACTTAACACACCATTTGACAAGAAGAGGTTAACACAATGCAATAGAAAAGCCCAAACGCAGCAGTACATGTGACGGCAGTCTTTAGTCTCTGTGATTGACAGCAGGTTGCTATGGCACCACAGTGACAGCTAAGCATTATCAGGCTGGCCTTTGTGCTGCTGTTGCTGTTTCAGCTGTGTGAACACAAAGCACATCCACACAGCTAATCCCCTTCATGTGTGTTTATGTGCACATGAGGGCATTGAACCAGTCATCTTTAATAATCATCCACTTCAACTGAAATTAAATTCCTCCAAACTCTGTTTTCGTTCCTGCTTTAGTTTGTGAAATATCCACAGATTTGGAGGGCAAAGGTGGTGCATGTCACTGTGATTGGTCTGCTACGCTAATGGGGCACTACAACCCACTTGCACCATGCCGGTGTAGTCTTACATCATCTCACACTCACCATGATGTCACACTTGCACTCGTGGAGGCAGTGCATTGCCAGCTCCTGATTGGTCCCTCCTCCACACAGTGCACTGGAGCAGGCCAGGTGCATGAGGTCATTCACTGCAAACACAGACACAGATATATATCTATTTAGATAGCTACGGATACATATACATTACATGAAAATATACAGTGTGGTCCAAAGGTCTGAGACCACATTCATTCATTCATTTTATTGCCACCGTACAGCACTCAAACGCTCTGCCAAAACTGGATCAGTTGTATCCAAAGCACGATCAGGCAGACCAAAAGTGAGCACACCATAAGACGAGCAATATTTAAAGCTTTGTTCACTGAGAGAGAGAACAGCAACTTCATCACAGATACAGAATGTGCTGAATAAAGAACGAGAGACT
>JAOUQW010000002.1:8682055-8694985 GCA_028565825.1 Olivaichthys viedmensis | reverse complement strand
GAATTCAGCTGCGTGGCGCGTGCTTCAAGCGGAAAAAGATAGGTGTCGCTCCTATTCTCTAGATGCACGTGCCGCTTCAGTGCCTCCGCTCGTGCGGGCTGTGTGAAACCTCTAACCTGTGAACAAATGAAATGAAAAGCAAGACTTTCCACCACGCAGAGGTAGTATGTGTGAAACAGGCCTAAGTGCAATCACATTTCAAAACTGTCAAGGCTCTCATTGTCCAGAAATAAGGAAATGTACATCAACCTGATAAGCAATTAATTAAATGCGTTATTGTTTTAGTAACGTGTTAAACATTCAACGCGTTAATCTTGACATCCCATATAAAAACTTCACTAGTGTTGGTAATGAACAGAATCATGGCTGTTTTTGTTCATTACCAACATTAGTGACAGGTTTATTTATTTATTTACATTTTGACAGGTTCGGCCTCTGTTAAATAAATCGCTGATATTCTGCATTAATTTATTATATGCACACATACATGTATGCTTTTTCCTGTGTTGTCTGTTTTGCCCTACAGTTCAGATTGATTGAGCTCTACAATACCTCTATAATAGCTTTGACTCTACATAGAGTTAGTTATACAACTGTAATACATGAAAGCGGCTTCTCTACAACTTTCACTCTAAAGAGTGCTCGAGCAGAAAAGCTGAGTGTGCGGTGTGTGAGCAGAGCTACCTCTTTCCTGCTGCTGGCCTTTGGACTCCAGCTCAGACAACGGCGCCCACACCAGCTCAGCCCCGTGTGGGTCGAGTTGCGCAGCCGAGCGCTCCTTCAGCTCAGGCACCTCCGCCTGGTATCTCTGCCCAATGTTTATCCGCCTGAGAGGGATGGAGTGAGAGAGAGTCAGAAAGCAAGAGAGAGAGACAGAGAGACCATATTCACACATATAAAATGTATGCTTTGCTGTGCGAACATGAAAGGAATCGTGATTCAATATGCCAAACAGACCAATTAACTATAATCATTTCAGGGTGCCATCTGTTACCAAAGAGAAATTCTACTTAAAAACATACACACGTATTGTCCGTTTTTTTGTCAGGAAACTAAGTGATAAAGCTGTGGTAATTCCTTGTGGGGTTCAAAGAAGTAAAAAACAAAACAAAAAAAAAACCTTTAAATGAGCCTTTCCCTACCGTTAGTTGACACAGTCAGCTGAGAACCATTAGGAAATTATGCAGAACAGATAACTCACTCTCGTTAAAGTCCCCATTTCAGTTATCGCTTTTTTTAAATTTATTTTTAAGTCATGCAACTGTAACAATTCCATATCCTGTGTCCAAGTCTGTCTTTCTTTCTAAATCTAACACTTAAATATCGGGTGAATTATTTTCACTTTTACACTATAAATGCAGCATCAGCAATTAAGAGGCAGTTAGAGGTGTGCGTCATGTGGATGATAATTTGGCACTGGCTGCTTTACCACCCCGCTGGGTAATGCTGGGAGATTATCAGCCCGGAAACCAGCCTTTCAGGCCTGTAGGGCTGCAAGAGTTAAGAGTGAGTAGACTTTGGCCATGGGTAATTTACAGTACATTAACACTCCATGCTCGTCATATCCAACTGTTCCAAGTCTCTAACGGTGATTTATATTGCTGTGAAGATGCAGAGATGCTGATAAGGGCGCGTCTGTAATATGGCAAAAGCTGGTTGGTTGAGCACGGAATATCTGACAGCGTTGGATTTGGGACGAAGCCCAAAACATCTCACAAAGGCAAAAAGCACACTGGAAAATCGAGCAGTTTGAAGACTGGCTGAGGTGGTGTGTCAATATAAACCTTTAAATGACCCTTCATTAAACCACTATAAGTGAAGTCATATGTTTGGGTGAAACCTTGGGTGAAGATCCAGGTGTGAGCATGAAAAATGGCTAGTTTGGTAACTGTGACATTGCCCCCTAGAGCACACAGTGTTAAATTCCCTCTGAACTCAAAAGCGTGATTTTGTTGGTCAACTCCTCTTGGATTCTTCAGATCGGTGTTTGGGTCAAATTTGGTAACAGTGCAAAAGTCACGTTTATCAAAAGTCATTGTTTCCATTGTGAACAAAATAGTTTTGATTGTTATGGTAAATCTTGACAGGTTTGGCTATTGTTAAATAAATTGTTGAGAATATGACAATGTAAATCAATATTCAAGATACTGAAATCCCACTCGTGTGACAAAATTGCCAGCCAGCCAACAGCTAATGATGGTCGTAAACAAAATCTTGGTTGTTATGGTATATTTTGACCATGTTGGCTATGGTAAAATAAATGACGATGTAAATTGAGAGACTGAAATCCCACTCGTGTCTACCTGTGACAAATGCAAGCTAGTTTATTAGATGTTAACTAGCCAGCTAGCTATCTAGCTGGCAAAAAAAATATATATATTATAAGGCTAAAGGTGTTGAGATGTTTCTAGGCTATTTTAGTAGTTTTTGGGGCAAACAAACAATTATTCTACATAGATTAGTTTGAATGGTTTAAACAAGTATGTAAACCTATGTAAACAACTGCACGCAATGCCTGCACATGTTTTCAGATTTGCAGACGCAGAAGTGTTATCCAGCCTTAACCCCAATGGTCTAGGATAAGGAAAGAAACATTGCGTTTTTGTTCCAGGATACGTCTTTATCACACTTCTGAAAAGCAAACTTGAATTGTGTGCGAGTTTGTGTTTAAGACACAGACAAAGCAGTTGGTACCAGTCAGAGATGATATCTCATCACAACTCTCTCTGCTGAGACCTCACCTCACACAGAGCCCACAACACACACACACACACACACACACACAGTATCACTGGTTTTGGCTGCAGTAGTAGTCACCCAAAACATTAGACAGCATTACAAACAAGTTGAGAAGAGTCAGAGTAACAGATTCACTGCCAACCATTATTTAAAAAACAAACAAAAAAAGCAAAAACAAACCACACGCAGACTGAACAGTATAGTTTAGGTTTCAGAGTTCTGGCCACTTTTACCAAATGATGCCAGTGACGCGTGTTAGAGGTGGAAGTGAGAGATGAAAGACCATCAAGCTGTTACTGCAAATGATGATGCCTACTGCACTTGGCACTGTAGATGTGGAAGTAGGTCAAGGACTTAACTGTAGACGTGTGTGTGAGAGAGAGATTGGCACTTACGGCTCAACGCTGACAGGAGTGGCCTCGCTCATAGCAGACAACACCGGAGGAGTAATCTCAGTGCTGTCTAAACACACAACAACAAAAACAAAAGATCGCATCACTGAGACATCAGAGCCAGAGCTCATCACAACAATCATCTGCATTCAACAATTACACCTAAATGCATGCTGCATCTACAGTCAGATGTGCACCAGTACTTCAACACAGATGCCAGCAAGTTCACAATCATTCCACAAGTACTGAAACACCATACAGTGGGAGGTATGTGTGCTGTGGGGCACTCACTGGAGCGGAGGAGGCTGCGGGTGGCTGATTTGGGTGTAGCGGGGGGAGGTAGGCCCTGGGTGCCTGCGGCGGCTGCAGCAGCAGAGAGGATGGTCGAGAAGTAGAGGCCCGAGCCCTCTCTTACAGGGCTGAGGATGGGGGGAGGGGTGTAAGGGGGCAGAGTGAGCGGGTTATCGGCCAGCCTGATGGGCGAACGCAGGTGGCTCTGGTAGGGTGTGATGCTGGAGTAAACTGGTGCCGCAATCAGTGTGCTCGGTTTTGGCGGAGGGATGAAGAGCGGCTCAGGCCGAGGCCGCCGCTTTGACTTGGTCGATTTGCCATCGCCGTCGGCGCCAATCTCTGCGCCGCCATTCTGGAGTTTGGGAAGAGAAATTGAAGTATGGTGAGTAACCGGGGTGATGCAGCAAAAGAAAAAAGACAATATTAATGGAAACATTTGCTTCAGGTCGAAACAAACACTGGGGATTATTTGAGGGGAGCTTAATATGGGTTTTAACAGTGATGGAGGTGGATAGAGTGGATCAGCAAGCACAAAGAGATCATGGTCAGAAAATCGCGACCAGTAACAGTGATCAGCGACACTCACTTGGCTGGAGCTCTCAGACAGAGAGTTGCGTAGCGAGCGGCGGCGCGTAACAATGACGGAGGGTTTGTGATCTGGGCGGTTGGGATCATTGGGTCGGAGAGGCCAGCTGGCCGAAAGAGAGGTCTGCTCCTGGTCTGGAGAGGAGGGGTCTGCCTGCCGTACCGGAACTGACACCGGGATCACCAGAGGCACCAGGCTCTCGTCTCTCGCCCGTTTGGCACTTACACCCTCCATCGCTCCAACCCCTCGACCAGGGCCTGATGCTGGGGGGCTCCACGGCCTGTGAGGCTCCTACAGATACGCAACACATATCACACAAGACCTTTAACTACACACACACACACACACACACACACACACATAGACTGGCAAGCTATACATACCTTTGACCACATAGCATTTTTCCACTGGACAGCGTGGCACGGCTCGGTAACTAATCCGAACACAAGACATCCTGGCTGAGTACGTGTTTTGGTTTCGCATCACATAATGCTACCCGTGAAAATTGGAGGAGTTTTCTGGAGGTTATCGAGTGGTGATTAGTGGGCACGATGAAATTTCAAGTAGTGTAGTAAAATACTGCTTGAAATTCTTCGAAAGATTTTCTTTGACAATAAAAAATATCAGGCACATGGCCTATTTGATGTTAAAATGTGCATGGTGCTGCCATGAGTCACCCTCACAGGGTGAACTATTGAGCACAAAACACAGTACGTTTGTTTCAATGGCATTTTCTCACCAAACACAGCCGTGTTCCAATACTTTAATCTCAGTGAAAATAGAGAGGATGTTTGAGTGTCAATTTTTAGTCCAGTGAAAAAGTGCCAATAGTAGACCCATTACGAATCATACAAAGGAGAACCTAAATAAAAACCGGAGCCTCTGTAATACACAATATGCAACACACATAGAAAAGATTTCTTAAATAAGATCATCACATAAGGGAATTTAAAATAAAAAGATTTGAAAATTGGTGGTCATCAAGAGATCATTTAAGAGGTAATACATATTACTCGATCAGCTAAATGAGCACTGGAAATAGCTAAATAGCACACAGGCTTTTCCTTTTAGACAATATATTACAAGAGGTTCCATTTTTCTGCCCTTGGTACGTGCAAGACCGCCGATACCCTTTTCAGTCCCATAAACCAATCACACACATTCAGCAGCGTCCGAATTCGCTCTGCAGGAGAGAACTGTTTAGCCCTAAAGCCAAAAGCAGGCACCAAGCATGCAGGAATATGCTACTGTAACTTGTATCAATAGTATGTTGAAACAAAAGGCATGTAACTACAAGATCTTAGGCTAATAAATTTAAGCTTTATTGTGGTCATGTAGGTGAACAGAGCAAATTTTGCACCCTCAGCTCATTAAACAGCATGTACACTTTTCTTTAGCGAAGAGAAACACGCTGCAGCTCGCGACTGCCACTTTATTTTAAATACAATTTTACCCAATTCTGAGGGCTGAACAAATCCTTCTGCAAAGGCCTCGTTTCCTGTATTCTCCAGGCATTTCCTGTTTCTCTGAGTGACCAGTCCAAAACAAGCATGGTAGCATTTCACAGCACTGAATTAAAACTACATGAACAGACTCCTGTCTAATTTTATTTAACTGCCCAACAACCCTCTAGTATTGCCATCAATGTTAACACTTATCTTTAAAAAAGACAAAAGAAGTCACAGACTTTGGAGAATCTTATTTAAATGTCTTTTCTACCACAGCTGACACATTGAAAGTAGAGTCTGCAGCAGCAGGAATCTCCAGCACTTGACCTTCCTTGGAGCTGGGGCACCGTCTGGGGCCCACATACACAACCGGGGAGGTGTGGGAACCTGCAAAAGCCCACTAGCAACCCCCCAGCAATAGGTTAATCCGAAACTTTTACCTGCTCGTGTAAAACATACAAGCGTGGGCAGGTACAGTTTCTCTTTTCATCGCTGCATTTGTTAGCATAGGTTACGTTTCTTTACTGACTGTGCTTTAGGGCCACTCATGCAGAGCCTCAGGTCAGTAGCACATGTACCCACATATCTATTGTTAGTTGAGCTGATGGCCTCCTTAAAAAAGAGGCTTATGTAACACAAAAGTAACATTACAGTTAGCATGCTCCAACAAAGTAAACCGAGAATTAGTGGTAGAGACAATAGATGTAAAAAGACGAAACATGTCTAGGCATAGATTTAAGGTGCATATTCTAGCCCTAGAGCAGCTATTTAAAAAAAATTAAAAATTAAAAAAATCATTCATCTGAAATAAGACTATTAATATGCGGACAGCAATAATGAGTCAACTTGTGTGCACAGATGAATGTGAAACGCAATTAGATTTCTTCGTGTTTGTTTATTGTTTTGGTATGAATTTATTGAAATAAATCCATACTTTTGTGTATGTGTATATTTTGATGATAATGGCACCACTGCTAAGCTATGCACAGCTAATAAAGATATGCGTGACATGAAACTACTCTCTGGCCACTCAAGAGCTGAATGAAATGTACAGTGTTCCACATTTAAATATACACCTACTCTGTACTTATGTCATAAGCAAAGAATTTTGCGTTTGTAACCACACATTTTATTCATAAACTTTAATTTGGGTAGTTTATTTAGGTGAATATATTTCAGTCAAGGAAATTTGAATGCTCCTGCCAACTTCCAACTCCACCCTGAACTAAAAGTGACGAACTCTAAAGTCTACATAGGCACGTCCTAACAATATGCACTCGAATTCAAACAGGACTAATACCTAATACAAGACTAATACATCTTTGAGTTGCTCCCTCATGGTAACCAAGCAAGCACACACATAGTGCAAGTAAAAACTAAATTAAAACATTTTAAAAAGAGGAAGAGGATAAAAAGAAGGAACCAAGTGTCAAAATGCTGAACTATTCCTTTAAATTAGACTATCCCCCTAAATTATGCCGAGTCTATATGCTCAGAAATACACCTTATATAGGAGTGTAAATTGCTGAGTGTAGGCCTAAGGCTGACTGACGGCCTGAAGGTCGACTACAGTATCTTGTATTTGCACATTAGGGCGTCACAGAGCCAGTGGTTTGGATCGACAAGTGAGGTATGACGGCAGCACCTGTCTTTTTTTTTTTTACATTCCGCTGAAAGCTTTCTGCTTCAGTACAGTAGCGAAACCGGCAGAACCAGTAGGCATTTCAAAATGGTTTCACACCCTTTTAAGCAAGCAGTTACTGAAGTCTTCCACATATGAGTGATCATAGACATATTCTAAGTCATTTTATAACAGACAACTATTAATGCTTCATTAATGGGGCACAATTTAAAATCTATCCTCAAGGAGGTCCATGTATTGGTTATGGTTCCATTTCACAGTCCAAAGTAAAGCGAAGTGTCTGCTGAACTTACCTTGACCGTGTGTGAGGGTAAGGACTCCATCTCAGAGGCCTTCTGAGCCAAAGTCTCCAGGTTGGCCTCTTGGGACACCCTCCTCTTTCGTCGCGTGCTCTGGATGACCCCTGTAGGGGCAGCTCGGATGGCCTGCTTGGTACCTGCCTCGCTTGCTTCAGGGGCACCATTATGAGAGCCTCGAGTCTGTTGCTCAGCAGGCATAAGGATGGGATTCTCTGACGGCAGTCCTCCACCTTCTTTGGATAGGCGCCGAGACCGTCGTGGTCCAGGCTGTTGCGTCTCGGTGTACGGCTGAGAAAGGGCAGGAGGGCACTGGGGCGGGAGGTCCTGGGCCTGTGTTGATTCAGGTGTGTCCTGGGATTGCCCTGTTGACTGCTCAGGCTGCGAGGGTGCTTGCGGCTGTTGACCACCAGAGGAATATTCCACTACTTGCTGATTCTGTTGCAGCTTTTGTAGTTGTTCGGCTTTTTGCCGATTCTGTGATTGGGGCTTTGATTGAACTTGCTGCTGTTGAGATTTTTGCAAATGTTGCTGCAATTGCTGTTGTTGTAGTGACTGTTGTATTTGAATCTGTTGTAGCGACTGCTGCTGCATCTGGTTTAAATGCGTTGCTTGCTGTTGCGGCTGTGTCTGTTGCGATTGCGCTAGTTGTTGCGACTGTTGTTGATGTTGCAGTATTTGTTGTTGGTGGTGTGCTTGCTGTTGTGTTTGCTGTTGTGTCTGCTGCTGCTGAAGAAGCTGCTGCTGCTGCTGCTGCTTATGGAGCATCATTCTCTGCATTTGCTGCTGCTGATGCTGCTGAAGTTGCTGCTGTTGCTGTAACTGCTGAATTTGATGTTGGGAATTTGTCTGCGTGCTGTTTACAAAATCCACATTTTGCAAGGTTCGGTTGCCGTGGAATACCTGATAGTAGCCTGCTGCCAGGTTTTGCCTGGGCTGCCCGAAAGCTAATTGAAAGGGCTGAAGCACTGATGTGTTCCCAGTGGTGGACGCCACATTCTGCTGGGGATTGAAAATTCCAGGTTTGTGACTCTGCTGAAAGGCTTGTTGCTGCTGCTCCCAGTCCAGAGTCCTGTTGGCATTAGAAGGATCCCTAAAGCCTTCGCCACCTGTGTTAGGTGCTTGTTGTTGCTTTTCGGCCATTCTATTGGAGGCCAGCTGTTGCTGTGGTATCGCCATGCCCTCAAGTAAATGCTTTGCAAAACCAGTCTGAGCTCCCTGGTATGGAGAATAATCCTTATTCCATATTATTTGTGTGACACCCTGAGACCAGGCCAGAGGTCTCTGCTGAGGCTGCTGGGGTAGCTCCTGGTGAGGCCATTTCATTGGCATAGTCTGTTGGTAATGGCCCCGGTTCTGATTGCCCTTCTCTGGGCTGAAAATGACAGAATTGAGGTACATATGTGGTGCATCAGCAGTACAGCTTTCCACACCCCCAGCCTCATTGTGGCCTGGCTCTGAAGGAGGGGCTCCCATGCCATAGTACGAGCCCTCTGTGTGCTGTGAAGCTTCTTTCATTGCAGTGCCCTGGTCATTAAAGAAAGTGATGCGTTTGCCTGTCCTCTTTGTGTTGGCTTTCTGTTGAGCTGGCAAACTCATGACTATCATGAATAAGGACGTTGAGAGATTGCTAGAGTGGGCTCGTGAGGGGGTAAGAAGGGTTCAAATCCCCAAACCACACGGAGCTCTCTCCAGTGTGATTAATGATTAGTCCCTCTTTATTCACAAATGTAGAAGGTTTTAAAGAGTCTGTGGTCATCCAAATCTGCTAAGCATAGTTGGAATGGAAGTTAGCTTTAAAACGCAAAACTGCAGCATCCCATTTGCTGAAATCAAAGTGTCAACTGACAGACCCTCAAACATGTCTATTTCCTTTCCTTTGTACCAACTCTTCTCCTGCTCTTAGTATATCAGGGCGAATTGAAACTCCTGGAGCTCGACTTCCGTTGCTTGTTCATGGGTGACAACCTGAAGAGAGAGTCACCAAAACCATTACAGTCAGCCTCTAGTAGATGTACTTGGGACAGAATTGAAATCCAATTTCATGAATAGAGACCCAATGGAAGAGTTTAAGTGGAAAAGGCATATTTAATGGGTGCAGTTGTGTCAGTAGCAGCTGGGCTCATATGCTAAAAGGTATAAAGAATGCACACTGCATGCAAACTTACATATTTTTTGATTGCACTGCACACAGATAAAAGAAAAAGAAAAAAAAAGAAACACTTTTACAGTTCATACTCATTTCAGCAAACCACCAATGATACCACATTCTGAGTCACAGCAGGAAATGTGAGAATGCAGTGAACTGTAAGGTAACTGTAAGTTCAGCAATTACAAGAGAGAGATTGTCTAAATACATCAACTACAGCATTAATATTACATGTCCTGTCTTTTCACGTTAAGATGAGTTGTATTTGCAAACCCATAGCACTTAGAACCTTCATTTCAAGAGCCCTCAGCTCCCAAAACAATTTACATTTTCATAGCTTAACATTTGTCAGCAGTAAAACACTCATCCATGGAAACTATTTAGTGGTTTTATCAGCTCTGACTTTGCCTCTCTGCTAAAACACTGACAAAATAAAGCCATGTTGCCTCGAGACATCACGTCCTATTTCAATTATGCATATTTGGGCTTGTTATGTCCTAAAAATCAGATGTCTTAAAGCAACACAGGGCCACAGCCAAAGGTTCCTCTTTCTTAACAACCGCCTGTTAAAAATCTATGAAGGCGATACATTTAAATTAGGATTTTAGGATTGATCTCCTGTTAGATCTATGAAGTTGTTCATAAAAACAGTGCTCTGGATTATTCACAAGTAGGCTGCAGATCAAGGCCTAGCACAAGAACAGAAGAGCTAAAGGGGAAGGGAGGTGGGGGAAACCCAGCAGTCTCTTCGATGTCACACATCACTATTTGTTATCCACAACAACAACAAAAATACAGCGCCAAATGACTCAACGGTCTATGCATTTCTATCAGATGCAACCATAAATACAGGACCGGGGTCCCACGCGTGTGTAAGGAGGGCTGGTTGTAATGAAGGATCTATAACAAGTTTGTGCAAGACACTTAGGAGACGTGCATAGTCGTGCGTGGTCGTGGCTGTTTAGCAGTGGTGACCACCATGTTATGATAGCATGAAGGCTCTGGTTTCTACCAGGCATGTGCAACTGCTCGGTATAACTTCACTGCACGTGTAGATGAGAAGGCACCTAGGCTAGAGGTCAGGAGTGCATGGCTGCCACCCAGACCACATGCTTCAGCATACCACCAGACCCAACAGCACGGTAGTGTCGTGCAGCAGCATTCTGACACAACCTACTCTTTAGTACAGCGGTAGGCCTCGACGGTTGAAGCGAGTGTGAAGAAAAAATTAAAAATAAAAAGGGTATCAAATTGGGTACAAAAACACGAGCACGTGAATGACCCGAAACGCATCTGGGACCCCGCATGCAGCCACGCAAACGCCACGGCTCCGACACGAACATGACCAAACGACCCAACAAGGTACAACGACAAAGAGATTTAATAGGCTTGTAAACGTCGAGTGCCATCACCTAATCTCCTTTCGTTCTGAATTTAAACCGGGGGGGGTCAAAGCGCCATAGTTCGACACGGAAACACGGAACCTACTCCAGCCTATAGGAGCACGGCGTTGCGCACTGCTGTGTGAGGCAGTGTCCTTCCTGGAGCCCCTTCTCCTCTCCTCTCCTCTTCTCTCCTCTCCTCTCCTCTCCTCTCCTCTCCTCTCTTCTCTTCTCCTCTCCTCTCTTCTCTTCTCCTCTCCTCTCCTCTCCTCTCCTCTCCTCTCCTCTCCTCTCTTCCGAGTCCAGGCGGCTCAGCTGCGATTTTACGGCAAGTCCTTTGTTGCAGAAACGGGATTATCCGCTCACTAATTCCGTGGCACACTGCAACAATGCGAGACAGCCATGCGCCGCGCAGAGGGCCAGCGCAGGCGGCACGAGAGAGCAGGAGAGAGCAGGAGAGAGCAGCCTGCTGACGCCGCCCTTCAGCTCCGACTTGTCAACTCCGTGCAAACGCAGCCGAAGTCGAGGCGCAGCTGCAGCTTTCGAGATGACGGGGCTGTGTATAGAAGTTGCCCACCCTCGTGAAACGCGTCGCGACCTTGCGCAACGTCTAACGCCTTGCACGTGTATCCCCCCCCCACTTTCTTTTTCCGCGTGCGTGTGCGCGTGCGTGTGTGTGTGTGTGTGCGCGTGTGTGTGTGTGTGTGCGCGGACACGTCGAAAGTGTTCTCTGGGCTACGTCTGAGCAAGTTCGCGCCGACAGAGCGCACGCGCACGGGACGCCAAAGTTGTTTACAAATCCACTCGGCACCGAAACCAACCGCTTGAACGGGTCCACCATTTTGGTAAACACAGCCGCGATCCAGCGCGCGCGCGCGCACGCTGAAATGAAAAAAAAAAAAAAAAAAAAAAAAAAGAGTCTTACCGTTTTCTTCAAGGATCGCGGAGAGAGAGAGAGAGAGAGAGGGAGAGAGAGGGAGAGAGAGAGCTGCAGCTGCTGCTGTGTAGTCCCACGCGCCCAGCGGAGAAAGCTGAAGCCCCCCAGAAGCGACTGCGTGCACATCCAACGTTGAGTCATGCTATGCTGACCTCACTCGTACTCGAGAGGCAGACTTTCGCAAACAGAAAGAGGATTTATTTCGCACGCGGGTCGCTTCTCTGCAAAAGCGAAGCAGCAGCAGCAGCGCGCGCAAAAACGAGCCGCCAGGCATGAGCAGCGTGCACGCGGCTTGGTTATACCTGCACGAACGCGTTGCCGGGGGTTTTAAGGCGCAGTCCGAAATCACTACCGAACAACACATTTCTGTTTCAGCTCCAGTCTTGTGATCCTCCAGTCCAGTTGGCCTCGCCCACTTCCGCGACCATATTAGGACGTGACTTCCACGTGGGGCGCTGCGAGTACAAGCAAATGCGCTGGGGTCGTGCGGGAAATTCCGTCAGGGGGGGAAATGCGGTGTTCAAGTCTGAGTGTGGAGCCAACTCTCCAACACTGCGTGCTAGTAATCCATTACTGAATATGCCCAGCTTTTGGGAAGAAAAGAAAGAAAGAAAGAAAGAAAGAAAGAGAAAGAAAGAAGGAAAAAGTTAAAGCAGTAGGCTTTAATCAACAGAGCTATGTAGAAAGTCTACAGTGTGCATATGCACACTGCCTGCTCTGGCCAAACTTTAATAAGTTCTGTAAACCCGTGGTTCTCAAAGTGGGGTCCGGGAATTGTGTGTGTGTGTGTGTATATATATATATATATCTCTCAAGACAGATTATATATATATATATTCATGACTTTACAGTGGTGGAGATTACAATCCACCACTTCATAGCTGTTATAGATCTAAAGTTGACTGGTCATATTAATTAAATGGGTTTAAAGTGATGTCAGCCACTTACAGGAAGTTGTTCATTTCCTAATCTGAAGATCAGTAACTTAAAAACAAATATATATATATATATATATATATATACACATTTATAAATATATGCCAACTTGAATCTAACTGCACTTTGAAT
>JAOUQW010000002.1:8638708-8652469 GCA_028565825.1 Olivaichthys viedmensis | reverse complement strand
CCAGACAGTGTTAAAGTGCGACCGGATATATGGCGGACCGCAATTAAATGAATAAAATAAATGCAATAATCAATAAATCCCTAAAATTACATTAATAATACAGTTATTTAAAAAAATAAAAATAAAAAACACACACCCTCAGTGCTTGACAATTCCCATTTCATCATTAATTGATTAACGGTGACAACGTTGTACCCACAAATCTGCCTGCCGACAAAATATATATATATATATATATAAATATATAAAAACCCACACAATGTGCGCATGCGCGGTAGTGTCTGGTTCCATGGTGGATGACGACTCCCTTCCAGTCGGGAAGTGTTTGACGTGAAAGGACGAGCTTTGTCTTTGCTGTTGGGATGGTACAAGTTTGTAGGATTTGCTTTCGACAAAACGTGGCTGCTGTTCTCATTTTATGAGCTAGTACGTGAGCTAACTAGCTAGCTACTCCAGTTGTGCTACGTAAGTGGCCCTACAGTAGCTAAGCGCTAGCAACGTTACCTAGGAGACCCTGACAGTTATTAGCGAACGACGCGCTAACGACATTGTGTGAGCAGCGGCCGGTGACGTAACTCGTTTAGATTCCACTATCGGAAAGGTGAAGGGTGAGAGGCGTTGATTAAAGGAGTGTGCGCGCGTTACATCTCCATGCCAAATGGCCAAGAAGACCTATGACCTGCTGTTTAAACTCCTGCTCATTGGAGATTCAGGAGTTGGCAAAACGTGTGTCCTGTTTCGCTTTTCTGATGATGCGTTCAATACGACGTTCATTTCCACCATCGGTAAGGACCGTGCTTTCTCCTGATCACTAACGTAGCTACGCTCAGGAAATGCCTGGTGCTGGTGCGTGCTTGCTAAAGCTGTAGCACAGAATCTGTGTCGCCTGCTTTCGTCTCACTAACGCTCAGCCCAGAGCCTGCAGCTCAACCACCGTTTATAACATCCGCCTTTAAAATGAGATTGCTTGTAACCTCTGAAAAGTAGTAAATGTCGTGGTGATGTGACTTTGCAGGAATAGATTTCAAAATCAAGACCGTTGAACTGCATGGCAAGAGGATCAAACTTCAGATATGGTAGGTGATGAGTACTACACGGTCTTGATGAGGTCTTGCGTGTTAACAAAAATGATCTGAAACTACTCTTTAAAGAAAAAAGAAGAAGCTCCAATTTGATTTCAAATGCTTGATCGTGTGATTGTTCTTTTCCCCCCATTTCAAATGGTTTCTCATCAGGGACACGGCTGGACAGGAGCGTTTTCACACAATCACAACCTCTTACTACAGAGGAGCCATGGGGATCATGCTGGTGTATGACATCACCAACACTAAGAGCTTTGAGAACATCAGCAAATGGCTGAGAAACATTGAGGAGGTGGGCCTCTGACCACACCCGATGGCTTGATGGCTTCCTGCAATGGAGCAGATCAGTCCATAGATTAATCTTATGATGATGGTAGTTTAACGTGAAGGTTGATGGTTGCGATAGGTTAGCAAGCATTCCAGTGCTTTATGATGTTTTGCACAACTTCTGGGAAATGTGGCTCTGCTCTTTTGTCAAGACGTTACACAATACCTGTAATATTTCTTCCTCTGAAGCCTGGTCTTCTCACATAAGATGGTTGACATTTGTGATATGATGCCTCAGGGTAAAGAGAGCATGTAAGAGACTGCCTCTTTGTTTGTTTGGTTTCCCCTCTAGCAGGTGCTGTGACTTCTACAGAAAAGCACCTTTTTTTTCCTTTTTTTTTTTTGCATTCGCCAAATCTGATCTGCTTATTTTTATAACGCACAAATACAAACATTAAAACACACATTACATGTAGTGATATCACACACTAATTATTATGCTTCTAAACAAAAACACAGTTGTCATGGCAAACAAAATCTGCTAACTGTAGCCAGATCAAAACCTACAATCTCAGCATGGCTGACGGACATGCAGCTATGTAGGTGAAACGTCTACACGCCACTAGGCAATGCTGTAGCTGTCATATCAATCAACTAAAATGCTGTGAAATGAAAATGCCAGCTACATTATTGTGACTTAAACAATAAGGTGATGTATAAATCTTTTTTTCTCCAAGCAGAATTTAAGGAGGCGTACGTCTTATATTCCGGGGCAACTTATAGTCTGAAAATTATGGTACTCAAAATAGTTGGTGTATTGTTTCTTATTCTGATGGATGTTTTTTCAAGCAGATGTGATTTACTCTTCTAGCACGCAAATGAGGATGTGGAAAGAATTCTGCTTGGTAACAAGTGTGATATGGAGGACATGCGTGTGGTACCTAAAGCAAAGGGAGAACAGGTAAATACCTGCACTACACCTAAAATGCCTAAGAGAGATGTGCAGTGGCTTGCAAAAGTATTCAACTCCCTTGAAATGTATCAAACTTTTCCAGATTATGACTGATACTTGCACACATTTGCCCTGTTAGTATTTTTATTGTGGCTCTAAAAATGTAATCGCCAAATTTAATTATTTGTCTGCAGATATTTTAAAGAAAATGAAAAACTGAAACATGGGTCTTGCAAAAGTATTCATACCCTTGTGCTTTGGAAAGCTCCAATCTTGCACAGATGAAAAACAAGGACACAATCGCCTCTTAATTGGATGTAATTGGTTTCCACCTGTGAACCATTAAAGAAACTGAAATAATCAATTTGTGTAAAAATCATGTGTCAGGCTGTAAACCTGAAGTAAAGGACTAAAGAACATCCTATAGAAAACAGAGATAATGTCACACAAATGCAGACATTAGGAAAAGGGTACAAGATAATACCCAAGCGTTTGGATCTGTCAGTGAGCACTCTGGGGTCAATAATCACGAAGTGGAAGCTGCATCACACAACCCACACACTGTCTAGATAAGACTGATCCTCAAACCTCACCATCCAAGCAAAACATAGATTTGTGAGGGAATCCACAGTCGGGCCAACAATCACTCGGAAGGAGCTACAGAGTTCAGGCTGAAAGTAGAGGAAATGTCCAGAATACTGAGAACTCGGCACAAAACTGCCCAGTAAGGGAGGGTGGAAAGAAAGTAATCATTACTTAAGAAAAACTAAATGAATGCATGGGAAAATGTTTTGGGGGATAGATGAGACCAAGTTTGAACTTTTTGGCAATAATTGAAAGCGTTATGCATGGTGCTAAGCATCTAACACTGCCCCTGCCCCAAGAAATACCATCCCTACAGTGAAGTATGGTGGTGGCAGCATTTTGCTGTGGGCCTGCTTTTCATCAACAGACATGGGGCATCATGTTAAAACTGAAAGAAGAAGAGACAAAGCAAAATGGATGGAGATCGTGCAAGCGATCCTGTTTCAGTATAAGACATGGTGGCTCGTGAGGAAGTTCAGCTTTTAGCAGAACAATAATCCCAAGCACAATGCAAAAGCGAAATTGAAAGTGGCTCAAAAATGAAGTGAGTGTCCTAGAGTGCCCCAGTCAAAGTTCTGACCTCAATTACACTGAGAATTTGTGGCACTATTTGAAAATTGCAATCTACAAACATCATCCAACCAACCTGGACAACCTGCTGCAAATCTGGTATATACTTTTATTAATGTGTTGGGTATGCATACTTTTGCAAGACCCATATTTCAGTTTTTCATTTTCTTAAGACGTTCTGTAGACAAATAACTAAATTTGTTTTTTATAAATTTAGTGTTCGAGCATACGAGTTCACAATAAAGATGCTGAACTGGACAAATGTGTGCATCATTCGTGATTCAGAAGAGTTTGATACATTTCAGAGGGGTTGAATACTTTTGCAAGCCACTGTATGTATGGAATAGAAGCTTAAAGTTGGGGTTTGGGGAAAATTTGAATTTGGTTCCGACTTGCTTAATGAGCTTAACATATTTCACTCTTCTGTTTTCAGATCGCCTCAGAACACAACATCCGGTTCTTTGAAACGAGTGCAAAAGCAAACATCAACATTGAAAAAGCGTTCCTCACAGTTGCTGAGGACATTTTGCAAAAGGTAAGTTACCCAAATGACAAGTGGAATTCTGGTACAGTATACAAAAACTCTCGCGGTATTACCGTTTTTACCAGTATCGCCGTGAGGTGGTTTCGTTTGTTTGAAGCCAGTTTAGTACTTCCATAGACGTATCAAAGTCGGTCCAGTGCTTCCATACAATCCAACCCAACACTTCTTTATCAGTCATTTCTTTTTATTCTTTGTATTATTTCTCTTCTTTCTTTTAGACCCCTGGAAAGGAGCCTACCAGTGAAAATGTTGACATGAACAACAGAAGTGGCTCTGCAGGGGGAATCAGGTGTTGCAGTTGAACAGCAGTTTCACTACTTTGCTTCTAAAAGCCCTTACACTATTCACACTGCACCTTATTGGTCCCTTATGTTAACCTAAATGCCCATTATGCTGGACAAGACCTTTACCTCTCACTGTACCTAACAAACTATTGTACACGTAAAAACAGAAGCTAAATTCCCCCATTTTCTGTTCGTTCTAAATAACGAAACCGGACATTTGGTACATTTAGTGATGATCTGACAGCGGCACTGTATACAGGACAAACGACGTCAAATAATCGCACAATTATTGAGAGTGGAGAAATGTGATCCAAGTATAAGAGGGACACATGACACTTAGCATTCACGTTATGGTGAACTCTGATTGTGCCTTAAATGCCATGTAGAGATGGGAGAGCTTGGTTCTTTGATCGTGTTTTAATCACAGACCTGTAAATAAGTGGCTTTTATATAACACTTCCCCATATGACACTCAAGGTTGTGCCTTACTACCAGCGGCAGTGAAGTCTTTTGAGTTCTCTGTTGTTCCATGGTATCACACTTTCATATACCCAGTGCACATACAATGTCTGTTAGTTGTTGTATTAACTTGCATGCAAGTTGGCCTAAATACATAGGCAGCCAGTGTAAGGTATGGCATCCAAGAGATATTATTTACATATTCTTGTTTTGGTTCTAAATACTGAAGTTCTTTCATTTACGGAAAGGTTCAGAATAATTATACGCACTTGTTAAATGAACAAATGCTGCTCAAATCCCACTGACCGCATGTTTTATCTGTCTGAGATCCTGCACTTTAGGGTCTTTGCTGAAAGTCCCAGACGCAAAGGTCCATTCTGGAAATACAAGTGAGACGAAACAATCCATGCGGACATGCGGATTGTTATTATCATGTCTGGTTAAATTGCTGCTTTGTATTTTTATTTTTCATTTCTAGGTAGTTGTTTAAGGTGTTGTTTCAACATTTCTTTTCTTTTTATCAGCACTTTTAACATAATTATAAATTAGATTCTTGCAGTGGGGGCACAGAGGACCTTTTTGGTGATGGTAGGTTCAGGATACACTGATATTTCTAAGCAGCAATTTTTGATGTACTAACCATAAAGGTGTTTCAACATGCAGATGTTTTGGTTGTTAATGATATTTGTTACCTTTACAGTTTTTTTTGGGGTGGATTTTCTACAGTTCCTCGTAATACTTGCCGAAATAGGCCTTACTAGTGTTCACAAGTGTTGAGTGGATTAATCAAACCACATGGTATATCTTGGCTTGCTGTCTGAATCTAAATAACAGCTTTATTATAACTTCTTACTGATACATTTAGCACTTTTTTTTTTTTACTGATGGTTTAAGTACGCTAGTTCTTGGCAGGATAACTTCTGAGCTAGTTGCTAGGGTGGATACTGACCATTCAAAATCAAACATGTAAATACATTAGGTTCTGTATGTTGCTTTAATGGACTAAAGTGTGTCCACTCTTGCTCAGCCTAAGAACTGACCTTGACTTACATTTTAATAACTCATTATAGTGTAACAGAAAATCATATTGATGAATAAAATGTTTCTTGAACTAGCTGATTAATAGCATGATGAGTTTTCTGCCCACAGAATTCTGTGTAGTTGCAATTAAAAGGGACTGATGGGTTGTGAATGGTAGTTTTGTAGTGCAATAAACTCACTTTTCACAAACTGACCAGTGTTTTTGTTTATTTAGGTTGCCAGAGTCAAGAATTATGTTGTGTTGGAGTACAGGAAGTGATTGTGTAGCACGATCAAAAAAAAAAAACCTGTAAGGGAAGGGAACCACAAAAATACACATTCAATACTTTACCGAGAACAGTAGAAAATAAGAATTAATATTGGGTGCTATCTATACTGTACAAAGACAGGAAAATGGCAGCAACACCCAGATCATATTACATGTGCAGTAGCTGCCTAGTGTTTGTACAATGGTTTCCTGCATGCAACCCCCCTTTTTTTCCCTGTAAAGTTTAAAGTCTCATGTTCATATTTCAGAAAAGCACATAATTATGATAACTTGAAATGTTTATTTTCTCATGGACTGTGTGCATTACACATTGTCTAACTAACCCGAGAGCGATCCGAGTAAGTGCTAATGTTCATCCAAATCTCAACAAATGCCTGTCAACTGCTAAATCAAGCATGAGAGAATTACCCCACTGACGTGCTTTAGTCTGGTAATTGACTCAGATTCAAATCTGTGGGGTTTTTACCGTCATGTACAACCATTAAAAAAAAAAACAACAACACACAAGAATGTGTAATTCAGTAAAAATGTTATTTTAATATTACTCTGACAATTACTATTTTATTAACAAAAGGAGGTCATGTACATGATTAATACATTCTGACCCAAGTGCACCAAGTTGTATTCTGTTTACAACATCAAAAATAATTAATTCTATGAATAATAATTATTAAATGGCACGTGTTGACAAGGTCACTTGTGAAATTTTTTGCTTGGGTCCTTGGCATGTTCAAGCAAAAGCGTGCATGGAGTAAACTGCTTCCCGTACACCTCCTCAAACCGTCTCATCTTCTCCACTAATTTGTCTGCGCCGAAGCTGTCCACAAAGCGGAAGGGACCTGTCAAAGTACAGCACTGTATTTAATATTATTAAATGAAAGGAGACACTGTAGGAATGAATAAAGAATGGGTTGTTGATTATTCCTCATCATTTAGTCAGTCCAAATGTGTGGCTTTTGTGAAAGAAAGAGACACACACTAAGCCAGGCTAGCCAAAGTGCTAAACAAATGTTTCACAAAAAAAAAAATCCTTTAGGAGGATTTTAAGTAAAATAAATACAAAAAGTTCCACTTTAGTTAGGCACTACGGTGTGGCCGCGTAATATGCATTTACTTTGTGAAAAATATTACTATCATAGATTAATTCTACAGCAATCCTGAATGATCTAGCTCGTAAATTGCATGATTCTCACCCCCAAGACATGGGGGAAAACCTAGGCCGAACACTGCTCCAATATCACCCTCCACCGGGTTGGCAAGGATGCCCTCTTGTAGGCACAGCACAGCCTCGTTCACAAAGCGAGACACCAGTCTGTACTGAACGTCGGACTCCGAGGACCTGTGTGGAGAGAGCGCGGGAGCACAGCCCTTACCATCGGGTGTAACAGAAAACCACTACAGAAGCAGAACCATCTGAAAAGCTTGAAGAGCATTAATACACTTGCAAAGATCTACTTACACTGAAGGGTTTGGCGTCATCTTGTAACGCTCCAAAATATCCCCAAGTTCTGGGTTGACATCTTTGCGTTTAAGTCCAGGCTGGTAAACATAGCAGCCCTTACCAGACTTACGGCCTAACGAAAGAGATGTTATACGCGCTGATCAACGTCGGTTGCACAAACAACATTAATTTCATGTCGCACAGCTCGCTTGCACTTACCTTTGAATCCTTTTTCCACCATTGTTTTCAGAAGTTCAGGATTTCCTCCGCCAAATCTAGAGCCGAAAGCTTTGCCCAGGTCCTCAGCAACGTGAGCGGCCACATCGATACCCACTTCATCAGCCAGAGTAGCAGCACCCACTGGGAAGCCAAAGCCTGTGGTCAGAGAATCCAGCTTCTTGGGGTCCACACCTTCCTGCGTTTTCCAGATGTAGCATAAGGTTTTAAAGTCTTAGAAAAACCTGACGTTTCGTTGATAATTGTGATCGTTAATGGAAAAAGAAAACAAACCTGCAGTACTCTGACTGCTTCGGCTAACATGGGAGCTAAGCACCTAGTGGTATAAAACCCAGGTCCATCCTGCAATTGAATTATTATTACAGTTAATTACATTAACATCCAGACAAGAAAACAGAAACATAAAACACTTTGCTAAGAAGATAGTTATTTCTTCAGATTATTTTATTGCTACTGTCAAATGCAATGAATTTTAATTAATTTGTTAATTAATGCATGCAGAGGTTCTATACAATATGAAAAAACAAATACAAATTATTAGAATGGATTGTATTTTATTGATAGTTGTAAAGCTATAGAATATAAATATAATAGTGTCGAGTTGGGTAGTTAAAAACATAAGCTATAGTCGAGATTAAAGTTCAAAACAAACAAAAGACCACGTTAAACCGACAGCATGATACACGACCATTCCATTAAGGGGAGCAAACACGAAAACTCACCCCAACGACAATAATGACTTTGCCTTGTCTCAGGCCAAGTGCCACGGCAGAGGCTGTGGTGTCCTTAGAGGTTTTATCAGTAGTTATGATCTCCAGAAGTTGCATTTTGTCCACTGGAGAAAAGTAGTGCATTCCAATTACCTGGGACAAACCATAGGGTTTAATACACGATCGACAAACTGAAATTGGCTGCTCGATTTCAATCACCATAAAAGCTCTAAAAGCTGACGGACCTTCTCTGGTCGTTTACTGGCAGCTGCAATGTCTTTGATGGGGAGGGCTGATGTGTTGGAGGCAAATATACAGTGGGGAGGAATGACCTGTTAAGATAAAAATACGTAAAAAGACCGGACTGGGTTTGACTGACAGAAATATGGGTGAGGCACTTATTCAAGTGGTAATCCACAATCAAAAATTTGAGTCAGGTCTGTAGCAACCTATATTATGTTATTATGAAACACACCGTAACATGATTTTCACGTGTGCCATTACGGTGTAACGATACACACATTTCAAACGACACGTATTTGCCGTTTTCACACCACAATGCGATAAATTTTCGATACAGAAGTGAAAAAAAGAAATGTCTGATAAAAAGATTAACACGCAATTTTCTTGACATAAAAATGAAACAGTCACAAAGCGGAGGGAAACAAGTTGCTCTGGTTCGTTCGTTTACAATCTGATTTTGTGTTTCCTTGTAAAGTGTAGGTATTACCTTCTGCCTGAAAAGGGTGCCAAGAGGGAATTTATTACATGACTCAAGCACTCTCAGCAAACAACGAAATCCAGGGTTCTCTAAAAACAGAGTATAGACGCAAATCGGAAGCTATAAATATCCCTCTGGAGCGAGTCATTTGTTTGGCCCGTTCAGAATGGGCACGGAGTGACCGCTTAAATGCTGGGATAACGTAGTTGTTGCGACTCGTGTTTTCTCCTCGCTCCAGTTGACATTTTGGTGATTGTAATGACCATATTTGAGGTGTTAGCACTGGCATATGACACTTGCGTTACTTGCACACTGTCAGCATTCGATAGACCACTTTTTGCCCATCACTGTTGTAGTCAACTGGTAAACCGTCGTGTGTCCCAAATAGGAGATATATGTGATAATTTGGGTTGTTCCAGCTCAGGCTTGCTTTCGTATCCAAATAGCAAAACAAAATAGTGTAGCCTAATTATTTGTTTCCCAGTTCCGTCTATTGGGGGGGATTTGAAATAGTTTTGGGTAGAGGAGATATTATTTTCCTTACATTCGTAGTCATCTTTCAGGAATATCACGGCGTGGACCAGTGGAAACCATTCCACTTAATGCCAGTATATCTAATCGCAAATATTTTTTATAACAAAGTCTAAGTGCATTCGAGTCACAGCATGTATTGCCTAGCAAACCCTGTATTAAAAAAATAAATATATATATATAAAATTTACATCAGGATGCATATATATATATATATATATATATATATATAAATAAAAATATTAATATGCATATCGTAACACCTATGTGTGCCATGTATATTTTTAAGTGAACTGTCGACTATTAATGTATTTAGGTCATTTCAGCATTAATAAACTACAATAAGATGGGTTATAGCCCCTATTAAATGTAAAAGAGGATCCCTGACTTAGAAGGCACCTTATTACTTTGCACTTGTGAACTACTTACGGCTTCGATGTCTTTTAGGACTTTGTGTTTAATGGCGATGTCCTCGAATACAGCTTCAATGACCATGTCAGCCTTCTGAAAGCCACCGTAGTCTAGTTGTCCTGTGAGGTTGGATAGTATGCTGTCCCTTTCAAATGAGGTAATGCTCTTCTTCTTCGTCTTATCATTTAATCTGGGACAGACAACCAGGATGAATGGAACATCAGGATGCATACTGGGTCCTTTAAAACAAACGTGTGTACCACTTATGAAGTGGTATAGAGTTCAATTCCTTCACGCTCACCCTTTGTAAACCTGCTGCTGCCCTCGGTTAAGTCCCTCCAGAGTGGTGTCCTTAAGAATAGTATTAACACCCTTATCCACAGACACCTGGGCGATTCCTGCCCCCATCAGCCCTGCTCCCAAGATGGCCAGCGTTCTGTAGAGAATGGATTGGTTAGCAATACATTTATTACTATGTACAAAAAAAAAAAAAAAAAACTATTAGAATAATTTTAAGGATGGACCATTCTTAAACAGGACTGACCCCAATCTTGAAAGTAGGTAGTAGCACTTACTTAACCTCCTTTTCAGGGGCTCCAAATCGGTTCTTCTTGCAAGTAACTTGGCCTTGATAAAGTCCAATAAGTGCTTTGGATTCCAAAGTCATTGCTAGTTTGCCAAAATTCTGCGATGTGGAAAATTGATGAATTAGAAAGTGAGAACAGTTCAATTTACACAGTTATTAAAGCAATTCAACCAAATTGCACACGTTCTCTAAGTGATTGTACCTGAGACTCTGCTAGGTACCCTGCATCTGAGCCCTGCTCCACCCCAGTCTTCACACTCTATGGGAAGAGTTACGGGGAAATAAGTGAATGGTAAAACATTGGTATTTTAAAAAAAGGCCTCAATGGGAGGGACGGTCTGTTAGTTTACATCAAGTTACATGATTTAAAATCACCGAGACACTGACTTATGCAAAAAAGAACTTATGAATACCTCAATTATCTTCATGGGGGCAGGGTACAACCCTTTTGTCTGTTTCACAACTTTGTTCTGCACAGTGTTGTAGATTTGATTTCGCACAAACCCAAAGCTCATAACGTAGTCTTGTATTTCTGCAGGACAAAAATGATTTTCAGAGAAACGTGCAAAAACGTTCGACAGAATATGGAGAACATATTACACAAAAATGACCACGGACTGAAACAGGATACACATACTTTGCATCACACCCTTTTCTTTGGTGAGTGGGATTTTCTTGTCAACAATTCCACGGGCATAGTCTACCGCTACTTCCTCCAAGTATTCGATGGTTCTCTCCTCTGGGTCCTTTAATCCAGGCCCTGATTTTTATTTAAAATATGGGAAGTTGAGAGAAGTCGCCATCTTACCACAGAAAACTCCAGAAACACATAAAAACAAACACAAAAAAAAAGATTATTACCAAGTGGGACGACCAGTTGGTGAACCAGCCCCATTTTCTTGGCTTTATCTGCACGAATATTCCTTCCTGTTAGCATCATGTCAAAGGCACTGGGTAGACCAATCTAAATCGAAACAAACATTACAATAGTTGGTCGATTATCATAATATATCAGAACGCATACCTATTTAGATGAAAGTTCCAAAACATTAAATATTCATTAGTGTGCTGAACGCAAGTAGAGGCTTGTCAGAGACCATTTTGGGGAGCCTCTGTGTTCCTCCAGCACCAGGAAGAAGACCCAGCATGACCTCAGGGGTACCCAAAACTGTCTTCTTACTCTTCGTGGCCACTCTGTACTGGCACGCGATGGCAAACTACAGAGCAGAGTGTGCATAAAAATACTCTTGATTTGGTTTCAGAAAAGTAAAAAAAATTAAAATACAAACACGGTCACACAATACACACCATTATTCAGCACAGAGGCGCTTTTGACAGGGAACCTTAAATTCATGCATGTGGTAGCTTTCCTGTCTTGATTTACAAATAATCACAGACATTTAGTGATTTTCATGTTATTATTGAAGTAATATGCTGACATATGTAAAAAAAAAAAAAGAAGGTAAAAATAAATAAATAAATAAATAAATAATAATAAAATCATAAAAAAAATCTTTAAAATCAGTAACTGTCAAAAAATTTATTCATGAAAGAAAAAATATATTACAGAATTTTTTCAATTACTTTAATTTGTAAAATGATCATGATATAGGATTTGATACAAACTCGTTTCTGACAACCAAAAACTTTCATTAACAGAAAGAATGTCCAGACGAATAATTACAAAATAAATTAATTAATTAATTAAAATTAAAATTCAAGCTTCAGTACCTCTAGTCCCCCACCAAGACATGATCCATTGATGGCAGCAACAATAGGTTTTGGAGACTTCTCAATTTTCTCAAACATCTTCTGCCCCTCCTGAGAGAGTTTGCTGACTTCCTCTGCACTCTTACAGGCCTGGATCATGCTGTACACAAATGAGAAACTCCTAGTTATGAGGAATGGGCCTGGTGCAATAGTACAATAGTCATAGTCATCACATCCATCTGACAAAAAAGCAGATGGGTTTACAATCAAAATGCAAACCTTGTCATAAAACATTGGTGTACATAGGAACCATGTTACTAACTTTATGTCGGCCCCTGCAATGAAGCAGCCAGGCTTAGAGGAGATCAGTACAGCGCTTTTGATTTCATTGTTCACCCAAATCTCATCCATAACTTCGATCATCTCTTTTTGCATTGGAACTGACAGAGTGTTCACCTGTGAACACAGAAGTGGAGGATGTTTTTAAGAAATGTAATTAAAAAAATTCTTACATAACATAATGAATATAAATCTAACATATAACATGCCCAAGCAAAGTTTACCTTAGAATTGGGGTCATTGATGCGAATAACGGCCACATCTTCTTTGACCTCATAGTTTACATGTGTACGAGCTGAATTAACGTTGAAAATGAATTACAAAACTCAAACAAGGAACATTTTTATTCTTGAACAGTCTAGGAAAAATTAAGCCATACCGGCAAGTCACAATGATTTTAATTGAATAATAAAAATAAATAAATAGTAATACATATTTACCCATTAAGCAGGATGCAACACTGAAGCTTCTTCCAGAGGCACCTTCGCATAAAGAAGCAGAAAATAGAGTTACACATCAGAAAACTGGATTAATGTATGAGAATTTACTGCAACACATTTGAATAATATTTGTTGCAGAGGACATAAACCCTCTACTGCACACATTTTGGTGTTACATGTAATAAAATTATTTAACCTTATTTCTTACATCTTTTAGGACCACTTATTTTTAAAATTATTTTACCCACCCAACCCCCTCAGATGGTTTGTTGCCAACATTGTGCAACAAGTGTACTAACTCACAGCGAAAACTCACCAATTTTTTAAAGATTTATTTAATCGGTAAATGCAGAAATAATAAAAGTCACAGAATGCTTCAAAATGTTAAGAACAATTAACATAAATTACAAAGTCACAAAATCTTTCAGAATGTTGAGAAACAGTTAAAAATGTACATCAAATAGGACACGAACATGTGATACGCTGTGTCAAGTCTGGCAGCAGCACAATGCATAAAATCATGCAGATACGGACCAGCAGCTTCAGGTAATGTTCATATCAACCATCAGAATGGGGAAAAAAT
>JAOUQW010000002.1:8618609-8630364 GCA_028565825.1 Olivaichthys viedmensis | reverse complement strand
AGCATTCTATTCTATTACTCAATAAAGGAGCATTCTATTCTATTACTCAATAAAGGAGCATTCTATTCTATTCTATTCTATTAAATCACCCTCTGAGTCCCTCTCTGGCCCTGGCCCAAAATGACGTAATCTAGCTGCGATCTCTACTTTCCTCGTTTGTGCGCGCACGCGAGGTCTGTCACGTCCATAGGGTGTCTTATTTCTTGCTTTGGGGTGTTTAGTGGCGCCTCTATGAGCCCTTATGTGCCCTCTGGCGAAGCCCGCGTGGATGTGGCCTCAACAACAGTCTCTCTCACCGCAATGCCGCCACCTAGCGGTCAATCAGCAGTCCACAGAAAGAACGAAAGAAAAACACGCACCTGCTTAATTGCGGAGCTTCATCATCATGAACTAAAGGTACCATTTATAAAGTTCATCAGCCACAGCGACCACATCTTCTGAACATCAACACCCACCACGCAGGCCTATTTTATTTATGCCCAATGGCCTGAATGTTTCTATTATTGTCTGAGTATTTTGTTTGCGTTTTAATGTTTTTCCTTTGTAAAACGAAACGACTCCACCTCGATTTATAATACTTATATTATTATTATTCAGATGATTATTAGTAGTAGTACCATATAATAACAATAATTATTATTATTTAAAAAAATATTGTTATTATTATTGCTTTCCTTTGTAAAACGAAACTACTCCACCTCGATTTATAATACTTATATTATTATTATTCAGATTATTAGTAGTAGTAGTACCATATAATAATAATAATTATTATTATTAAAAAAATATTGTTATTATTATTGTTAGTAGTAGCAGGCCTAGTATGATGATTTTATTATCATGTCTAGAGTATTCGTCTTTTTCTAAATGCATAAGCAGCTTTTAAATGCTGGAGGTGGGAGTGATGCTCTACCTATCAGGATGAGTCTCGGCGCTCTGAGCTCCATTGTGAGTGCGTGTGTGTGTGCGTGCGTGCGTGCGCGCGTGCGCGTGCGTGTGTGTGTCTGCGTGTGTGCGTGAGTGTGTGCGTGTGTGCGTGCGCGCGTGCGTGTGCGCCGCAGCGCTGCAGGGTGTGGTGGATGGAGGATGAAGCTGGGGAGCTGGGTACCGCGCGCTCTGTAACGAATGCCATTACTGGAGCTTTAATATCCTCCTTTATGGCAGGACCAGTTTGCTAACTCGACTTTAAAGTGATTGCCATACATATGGATAAAGCGCATTTCGCGGGGAAAAAAAAAATGCTTTTTGGACTACGTAGGAAGTTGGGCGTTTTTCTCGTGGACGATCATTCATGTTCAACCTCTCCGAGACATCGCTCCGTTAGATGAAGATTGCGCATGTAGCTACGTCATTTGGTATCGCAAAATGTCCAAAAGAAACAGCGCAGTGGTGCTGCGGCCGCGGTCCATGTCGCTGGGGAAAAAGGCAGAGACAGTCAAGGTGGTGGTTCGGTGCCGCCCCGTAAACAAGAAAGAGGAGGCGGTGAGTCACGAGAAGATTGTCGAATTGGATGTGAAATTGGGGCAGGTAAGCGTGCGGAACCCTAAAGCGGCCGGCACCCTAAACAAGGGTTTCACGTTTGACGCTGTCTATGATATGCTCTCAAAACAAAATGATTTGTACGATTACTCGTGCAAACCTCTCATTGACTCTGTGTTACTCGGCTTTAACGGAACTATATTTGCTTATGGTCAAACGGGCACCGGGAAAACATACACCATGCTAGGTCTTTCCATGGATCCAGAGAAACGGGGAGTCATACCAAATTCTTTTCACCACATCTTCACCCATATATCCAGATCTCAGAACCAGCAGTATCTGGTGAGAGTGTCTTATCTGGAGATATATCAAGATGAACTACGGGACCTCCTTTGCAAGGACAAAAATAAAAAAATGGAGCTGAAGGAGAGTCCGGATTTGGGTGTGTATGTCAAAAACCTCTCATCTGTTGTGACAAAAAACATCAAGGAAATCGAACACGTGATGAACTTGGGAGATCAGTCCAGGTCTGTTGGATTTACGAAAATGAATGAACGCAGCTCACGGTCGCATGCTATTTTTGTTATAACTGTTGAATGCAGTGAGATGGGCACCGATGGAGAGGAGCACATTCGGGTAGGGAAGTTAAGCATGGTGGACCTGGCTGGCAGTGAACGTCAAAGCAAGACAGGTGCCCAGGGCCAAAGATTCAAAGAGGCTACCAAAATAAACTTGTCGCTCAGTGCTCTTGGAAACGTCATCTCGGCCCTGGTGGATGGGAAAAATTCTCACATCCCGTACAGGGATTCCAAACTCACACGCCTGTTGCAGGACTCTCTGGGCGGGAACTCGAAAACCGTCATAGTAGCTACAATAGGACCCACGTCATGTCACTATGAAGAGACCCTCGCCACCCTGAGGTTTGCAAACAGAGCAAAGAACATCAAGAATAGGCCAAAGATCAACGAGGACCCCAAAGACGCATTGCTCCGCGAGTTCCAAGAAGAGATTGCCCGTCTGAAGGTGCAGCTAGAGGAACGAGGGATGCTGGCAAAAGAAAGGAGGAGACGGAGGAATAGTGTAAATATGAAGAGAAGCATGAGCAGTGGGGAGGTGGAGACCCCCAGAAACCGTGAGGTGGATGTTGTGGAGATGGTGCTGGAGGAGAGAGCAGAGGAATACTGGCGGAAGCAGCAGATGGCCAAGAGCTCTGCCAATGACAGCCCGGAGTTCAGGAGGAAATTAGACATCTTGGATGAGAAATCACAGGCTATGGAGGATTTAATGAAGGAACAGCAGACTATGGGGATCATGATTGAAAAATACAAGGTCAGAGCTTCGGCATATTTAAGCTCTTTTAACAACACTGTTGTTTTCAGGCAATTAATTACAGAATAAAAAGGATCCCCTTTGCTGTTGTTACTTTTAGGCCTTGGAAAGTAAGCTTTTGATTGGAGGAAAGAACATCATTGACCACACCAATGAGCAGCAGAAAATGTTGGAGCTAAAGAGACAGGAAATTGCAGAGCAGGTACCAACTGCAAATATGAACTATCCATGGTAGTCTACTAATGCAACGTCATCTCGATAACCAGAGTTTGCTGTGTGTGTGTGTGTGTGTGTGTGTGATCTCTTATAGGACAGACAGGAGAGGGATATGCAGCAGCTGATGTTTGATCAGGATGAGGAGACAGTGGAACTAAAAGAGACATACTCCACTCTACAGCAGGAGGTGGAGCTCAAAACCAAAAAGCTTAAGAAGGTGAAGCTTGCTTTCAACTAGGCCTTCAATCTGTACATGTCTCATGGCACTTACACAACAAAACTGAAATTGTCATTAGAGCGGGAGCATCTCCACTGTGCAGTGAGGAGATTAAATACTCATACCAACATGGTCTAACAATTCACACGACTCAACTCGTATTAAAAGCTAAGTTAAGGTTAGGGTTGGGGTTAGCATTCAAACCTTTTCTTACAACTTTGTGTGAAACCGAACGAAATCCAACCACATTGACCTTGTTCATTCGAATTTTTCATGACATCAGGTTGCTCAAACACTGTTTTATACGTTAAAATATGTAGTTCTTATACTCTTATGCTTTTACGCTCTAAAATCCTCCTTGTTGGGGATCTAAATGTTCATATGGATTCTTCGTGCTCTTCTCTGACTGCTGAATTCCTGTCTGTATTAGAATGTTTTGATCTTCAACAACACACAGACTTTCTTACTCATACGCATGGTCATATACTTGACATTGTCTGTACTATTGGCCGAGAAATTACTCATCCGATTGGCTCTGTCCTACGATCACAAATTCATTAAATGTAGTCCTGATCTTTCTGTATCAAAACAATGTGTAAAAACGACTATTTCTCATCGTAAGCTTGGGTCTGTTAACACTTCATCATTCTGTAATGCTTTAGACTTTTCCTCTCTTTCCACTTGTACTGACATGGTTTCCAAATTCAATACTCTTATCTCTTCCACCCTGGACATATTTGCCCCACGGATAACTTGAGTTGTTCCTGCCACTCAGCTTAGGGCCATGAAGACTGTTGGTAGGTGACTTGAGCGTCTTTATAAGAAAACTGGTCTCACAGTCCACCTTCATGCTTATACAGATCACATTAATCAATATAGACATGCTCTTAATATCACCAGGTCAGCCTACCTATCTAGCATTTACAAAGGTAGCAATAAACCCAATACTCTTTCCAAACTATCAATAAGCTTCTCCAGCCTCCATCCTCCACAGTGTCTGCCTCCACAACCCAGTGTGAATATTTTCAAAACAAAAATACCACCATCTATGAGCAACTTCCATCCTGTCCCCCCGCTAACATCCGGCATTAATACTCATGTCCTTCCCTTTCACAGTTTTGCTCCCACAGACCCAGCACAGATACATGAACTCATCATGAAATCTAATACCTCCATCTCGATCCAGCACCTACATCACTTCTTAAAGCTTGTCTCCCTTCCCTTGCTGCCCATATCTCCTACATAGTAAATCGCTCTCTTGCATCTGGTCAGGTTCCCCCCATCTCCCAAGGTTATTCCTGTCCTTAAAAAACCTGCTTTGGACACTACAGATTTTGGTAATTACAGGCCCATATCCAACCTTCCCTTCCTCTCAAAAGTGCTCGAATGGGTAGTGGCCTCCCAATTACAAGTGCACATGTCCACAAATAACCTGTCATTTTATCGTTCCAACCACAGTACAGAAACTGTCCTTTTAAGAGTAGTCAACGACCTCCTCTATTCCGCTGACTCTGACCTTATCAATATTGTTCTATTTTTAACACTCTCTTTTCAGGCACATATAAATTTCATAACCAAATCTGCCTTTTTCCATCTTCGCAATATTGCCCGCCTCCGCCACTCTCTAAGCTTTAAAGATGCAGAAACATTGGTTGATGCGTTCATTACATCACGTCTTGATTAATGCAATTTACTTCCTCTCAAATCACTTAATAAACTTCAATACATCCAAAAATTCTGCCGCCCGATTACTCACACCATATCTCTCCTGTTCTTCAAGAGCTTCATCGGCTTCCAGTCACAGCCTGTATCTTCTGAACTTCTCAACCCCTAATCACCAACCCGCTCACTTAGATCTTCTGATACTGATTATCTTACCATTCCTCACACAAAACTCTCTACAGTTGGAGACAGATTCTTTAGTGTCACTGCCCCTAAACTCTGGAATGCCAGAACCTCACCTCATTCAAAACAAAACTCAAGACACACAAGTTTACTCAGTGCTTTCTCTTCTACACACAAGCCTAATACTTTTCTAACCTTCCTCCTTACTATCTTTGGCTATCTCTTGCCTTTTATTCTGATTGCTTGGTTTATCCTAGATTTTTATCTCTTATTTTGTATATTAATTGTATTTATTTATTTTATATGCTTTAAAAAAAAAAATGGTTGTAAAGTGACTTGAGTTTGGCGCTATATAAATAAAACTTATTATTATTATACACTTATATACTTAAGGCTAAATCTTTTTTTTTTCATATACATTAATTATAATAGTTATCTCTTAATTGATTAGTTAACTCAGTTTGTAATGACTATATTACTTTCTACAGTATTATGGTAGTACCATGACATTCTGTTTTATTTACCTATCACCCTTTTACTAGACTTTCCCTGAATTCTGATTGACCCATCATTTTTATAGAGATTAACAACTGTTATTATGTGTTCAAAGAAAAAAACAATGAGAAACATGTTCAACAAGCCCATGTCTTGTTCTTTACACAGCTGTACAGCAAACTGCAGTTGGTGAGAGCTGAGATTAGCGACATCACTGATGAACATGTGGCAACGAGACAGGAGCTGGAGCAGACACTAAATGAGCTGACAAGAGAGATGAAATTCAAGTACTTCCTTCACAGTTCCCCTCACAAAAAAACACACCCCAATTCCCCAATCATACCCATATGACAATACGTGGACATTCTAGCAGTGAACCCAATGTAAACAACATTTTAGTCTCACCATTTGTATGTAATACTTTTTTTGTAGGAATCTCATCATTGACAATTTTATTCCTCCTGAGGAGAAAAACAAGATCATAAACCGCCTTCACTTTGACAGCGAGGAAGACCAGTGGAAGGTCTTACCCCTTCTCCCCTCTGAAACGTGAGTTTCACTCTATTTCATCAAATAAGTCATCACTGATTGATGAGTAAATTTATGTTTTGATGGAAACTTACTCTCCAGCAACTCCCCTCGCGTCAGACGAAGGCCAACGTCTGCGGTCGGATACAAGAGGCCAATCAGCCAATACGCACAAGTTGCTGTGGCAACAGGAGCTCCTTTCAGATACAAGGTTGGTACACAGTGACACATATTTCATTCTTCTAACAGATGGGCTATTTACAAGGGATATTACTTATCATTGCAAACAATTATCCAGTAATATATTTTAATGCACTCGCTGTAAAACCACCATTAAGCCCTTAGATTTTGGCACTACACAGGCAGAAAATGTCATGCTTCTGGAGCTGGACTTGACACCACCAACTATGGTCCCACTGGACCTACAAGGGGCAGAGATGAGGACACGAGGTCTGCTCTGTGACTTTGGTCAGCACAGGAGAACGGCAACAGCATCACGCGTCATGCGGGCCAGATCATGGTGAGTGCCTCAGATGCAAAATTATCTTACACAACGAAGAAACTTTGTCACAACACAGTACCTCTTATTATCATGCTATCATGTTTTTAAAACAATTTATGTTGACCATCTTAAGAGACTTGAACCTTGGTCTTTTTTTTTCTCTCCCAAGGTATCAAGGACCAAGTCTACCCACTTCTTCATCAACCAGCTCAGTGGCCTCTGGGTCTCAAGGCCCACCTTCTGCCATGGGGGCATGCGCAAACATGCTTCAACCATGAAGTGTTTTTAAAAATGCCGCTTTTGCCATGTCATACACGCAGAGAAAGCTCTACAAGATCCGTTTGGTGTTTTTTAAAAACTGCTTTATTGCGAGATCCTTTTGCCTTTACTTGCTGCACAATAATTTTGTATTAGAGCTTTCAACAAATCAAGCACAGTTTTCTCCTGTTTATCTGAAACTTTTGGTCTAAATGTGGATTGTATAGTCCTGTAATGTCAGACTTGAAGACAAATCAGTGGCAACAGTAAATGTTAATGTTGCATGATAAACAAATGACCTGCAGTCTCATAATGTACAGGAGTTAAATGGCATATTATAATCTAACCACTGATGAGGATTTTCAGCTCACTCCTGCCTTGACTGGTCCGTACGATGCATGATGAAGCATTTACTCAGTCGAAACAGTGCGACCCCTAGAGGACAACAGTGATACAACACCCTTTTCATCACGTCAACTCCATGCCAACACATATGGCGCGTACCAAGTCAAAAGTCGATCAGTCTCGGAAACACAACTCTTTTCCTTTCTTGTACTTCAGTTTAAGCTGTCGGATTCCAGGGTGAGGAAATGATGCACATAATTGTATTAATGCGCATTTTACCTGAAATTAAACTGGATCTAAAATGCCAAAAGTAGTAGGTTAATAATCCTAGCGGAACCCTTTCATTAGGCGGAGCGCTTAGGGGAAAAAAAATAAAAATAAAAACCCATTCCTGAAGGTGGCACACTTCAATGACACGGCTATCAAATCTAGAATAATGTAGACTAATGTATTACGAAACGCATAACATAAAAGGAGAGTCGTTTTTAAAAAAAAATAAAAATAAAAAAAACCCTGGCTCTAGTGTAAGTGCGCTTTCAGCAGCTCGCCTGGCCTTGCGCTGTACAGTAAGGTGACGTCACGCTAAGGGTCACATGACCCGCTACTTACAGTAAGAACCCAATATGGCAGAGATGGTAGGACTCGCTCCATAACTGAAGCCACAGTTCCAGTTTAACAGTAACACACTCGCACATTTTCGGGAACCCGGCCGCAGCCATGAGGGAAAGGCAAAAGAAGAAAAAGGGGAGGACGTGGGCAGAGGCGGCAAAAACGGTAAAACTGTCCGATACTGTGCGTTTGTTTTTGCTTGTTTTCGCTCTGCCTTCACATTTCCATAAGCGGGTTTTTTTTTTTTTTTTTTACCACCTGTTTTCCGACGAATCCCGCCTCCTGCCGAAGATTGGGTAGTTGTCTCTTGGGTCTTGCGCTACGATTGGCTAGTAGTTCATTCTCTCCTGGTATCGGCCATTGGCGGACTGCGTGCCAATCCGAGCGCGCAGTCAATCCTCGGACATAAGGCGGGGTTTGTCAGAATACGGGTGGGAGAGGAAAAAAAAACCCCGCCTTGTACAACTCTTGCTTACGAGTTCATGACCCGCTGGTGCAGGCGGAGTGTTGAGTGCGCAGCATCAGGGCCTGCCTGTGCATGAAGCCGCAAATGGAGCGCAATATTGATTAGTTTTACACCAATCATTCACAACAAAAAAACAAAACAAAAACAAAAACAACGTGTCGCTTTACTTCGCGAATGTCTTCAGTTCGTAAACTTTTCGCACTCTTCTCATGTTACCGCCATAGACGTAGCGACGCGCGTGACGTTTCTGTCTCTAGCTAGCTATGCTAGGCTAGGCTAGGCTAGGCTAATCACGTTTAACCGAGTAGCGGGTTAAAAATATGGCACTTTAATAACCGGCCACGTCCGCGTTACGCTGGTTTTATTTTTGCTGTGAGCGTTTATGTCGTTGCCCGAATCATGTCAGCTCCTTTACGACACGTTATAAACGCGTTATTGTCGAATTAGCCTGCGCCCCGCTGGGCTAGTTAGCTAACTAGCACTATGTCGTGTTATAGTGGAGGCTGAAGCGATTTACTTAACATTGAACGGCGAGTGAATTCGTGTAGCTGTGAATGAGGCGAGTTCATGTGTTCATCGAATGGTGTTGTGTTTGTAGGAAAATGAACTCGGTGCACAGTTTGTTAATAGCGTTGGTGAAAGTTGGCCAGAGACTGAAACAGGTGTCAAAAACACATTTCTGCCGGGAAAGCATTGGCACGTCGCGTGTCCTCCAAAAGGGCTATTAACTAACTCATCTCTTTAACTTATTCAACTAGAATGAGTTCAATTCATTTCTCTAACTTATTATAAGTGTGTATATATATAGAATAGTATTGGTTACATTAGTGATCGTAAAGCAGAATGTAGGATGTTTCTAGAAAAAGAAGACACTATTCAATGGGATGCACGATTATATCCGAGCTTTGATTACATAAACATAAACTCAGTGGATCAAATATCCTAAATATACACTGTCTTATAAATAAAAAAAAATAAAATAAAAAAAGGGATCTCATTTCAGTTTTGGCCTTGGCAGAGCCTATTTCTTTGGAACCAATAAAAACTTTCTCACACTGCTGCGTCTTTGTGTGTTGTTGCTGTAAACACGCCCTGTTGTGTAAAGACCAATTTCAATTCTCTAAATTTCTCTAAACTGTTTTTGCTGGACGCTGTCAGTGGGCCATATTTAGCTTTGGGTCATCTTGATGTTAATTGTATCCTTTCACGACTGCCACAGCTTCTTTACACAGAAAACAAACACACCAGTTTGTCTCCGCTAAGAACAAACATGTATTCACTTTCCCACCTCTCTGAAAGGGTCTTCCCTCTCCATTCACTGTCCCTTTTTTTTCCCCTGACATCTTTGAGGCTGGCTACACTTTGGTAACTTTGGGGAAAGACAATCTGAGCTAGGTGTCCGGGCTGTCACGCACGTGTAACTAATAGGACTGATGCGTTTCTGGATTTGGAGTCAATTATTATATTACACTAATACTGTTTTAAGACGAAAATGCTGGGTAGTAGTGTACTACGAGCCGTTTTAGTATTATTTTTGTAAATTGCATGGGCCTTGAGTTTTGCCACTGTGGCAGGTAAATGAGAATATTTACCAACCACTTCTGAAATACATGCTGGAATTATGAACAGAAATTTATAAAATCGACATAGATATACAGTCAGCTCCAGGATTATTGGCACCCTTGGTAAAGATGGGTAAAAAAAGGTTAGGGGAAAAATGTCTTCTTGTTGATAATTAGCTTAATCTCACACTGAAAATATGAGCGAAATCTAACCTTTAATTGAAATAATTTTATTCTAAGAAATGCAAAACTTGCAGAATTTTTGGTCCCTTATTTTTAAAACTTTTTCAGGGGCATTGGGTATATCTATAGATCCAAGCTCATTGGTGGCCATTTTTGGTGCCCTCCCAAATGCGGTCCATCTCTCAGGGACAGAAACCAATTGTGTAGCTTATGGTACATTGCTTGCAAGGCGTTTAATATTACAGAAATGGAAGGACATCCGTCCACCAATCTTTGCCCACTAAATTGAAGGTCTGCTTTACTTTCTTTAGAAAAAATAAAATATTCCATCATTGGAGGAAAAACAGCCCCACAACATCACAGATCCTCCACCATACTTAACAGTGGGCATTAGGTTCTTTTCTGTATAACCATCCTTCTTTTACGCCAAACCTACCTTGAGTGAAAGAAAAGACTTTCTTCCAAATAGTTTGTTGGCATGGCGGTGGAGTCTAATTGTAGATTTGGAGACTTGGTGACACAAAATCCTACCATCTTCTGCAAATCTCCAACCGTGATCCTTGGAGAAATTTTTGCCTCTCTTACTATCGTCCTCACTGTGTGTGGGGGCAAAATACACTTGGGTCCCCTTCCAGGCTGCTTCATTACAGCGCCGGTTGTCTTAATTATTGCCCTAACAGTGGATTTGGGCATTTTCAGGTGTGTAGCTATTTTCTATAGCCATTGCCTGATTTATGAAGGTCAACACACTTTTGTCTCATTTCATTTGTGAAATCCTCCCCATGTTGAAGAATGACTAAGGGAATTTGGCCTCTGTGTCACCTCGTATTTATACCCCAGTTAAACAGGAAATCATGGATGAGCGCTTAAGAGTTCCTAAACACTCAGGTGAACTTAAAAAAGTAAAATATAAATGGGAACATGCTTACATTTTGTTCTTAAGAATATCTAGGAGGGCCAATAATTGTGATAAGGGAGAAGGTTTTTTTTATTAGAATAAATTTACTTAAAATAAAGGTTACATTTCTCTCATATTTTCAGTGTGAGACATTTTTTCATAACCTTTTTTACTTATCTTTACAAAGGGTGCCAATAATTCTGGATCTGACTATGTGTGTATATATATATATATATATAGACACATCTGATAATTGATGCATATGATTATAAATTCAATGCTTTTTATATGTAATTTCTAAAATTTGATATTGCTTCAAATTTGAATGTTGCTAGTGCAACCTAAAGTATATATGTAAGGAATAAAACACGACGGGCTGTGCAGTTCTTGTAAAATAATCAACAACGCCACCTCAGAGTTGATTATTTTCCAATAACAGCACGTCCCAAAGTGTTTTATTCCACTTATACCACAGCAATTTGCCAGCAATTACACACATTTTTATTTAGTAAACAAAGACACGTCGTACTTTTTATCCATTTATAGATACATTTAATGTTGTGGAACGTCCACGAAACAAGTTAGTTCATGTTATCACTTATGTTATAACATCTAGACAGTCGTTCCCTCACCAGCCTCTCTCTTTTCTCTCTCTCTCTCTTGAAGTTAATAAGACCAAAAATGCAGCTTGTCATGTTACTGATAAACAGCACAAACTGCTCTGTCCTGAAGACTTTCCCACGACAGAAAACTTAAAGGAACAGCTTTACCTCTGACTGTTACAAAGCGCTGACACCGGAGTCTCCTTCCATAAATGTTAAAT
>JAOUQW010000002.1:8602687-8618509 GCA_028565825.1 Olivaichthys viedmensis | reverse complement strand
GAAAACTTAAAGGAACAGCTTTACCTCTGACTGTTACAAAGCGCTAACACCTGAAGTCTCCTTTCCATAAATGTTAAATAAACGTTCTCCTTATAGAAAGCTTCACCACAGCAATGATTATATGTTTTTCTTTGTTAAATAACAACACTTTAAAAAAAAAATCTGTTTATTGTTAGGCTAAATTATGTGAAGTCCCTGTGAATGAGTTGTTACTATAAAAACCAAACATATTGTAACGTGCGGATTAATATATACTTGTGATTTGCCTTGCAGCCAGCACTACTGTCAGAGCCGTGCGGTTTTAGGAGATAACGATTTCTGACCATTCAGAATCGAGCATTCAACAGTGCTGTGATATAAGTGAGGCAGCAGTGTTGTAAGCGAGATAAAGCATATGCATTACACAGTAATGAAGTGTTGAGAAGGGCATGTGTATGTGATTCTGAAGAAAGAGGAAAGTAAACTTAGGCCTACTTTTACATTAAAGGAGTCATAAAGGGTGTACGGGTGGGAAAGCGGTTGTAAGTTCACTCTTAAAAATAACGGTGCCAGAAAAGGTTCTTTAGTGTGATGCCACAGAAGAACCATGTTTGGTCCCCTAAAGAGCCTTTCAGTGGATAGTTCTTTAACCATTTTTATTGGTGCCACGATGAACTGATGAATTATTTCCCACCACAAAGAGCCGTTCACAGAGTGTAAAAGTTTATGGCAAGTATGGTTAAAGAAACATTCACTGAAAGGTTCCATTGGGAACCAAAAATAGTTCTTCAATGCCATTGCTCTAAAGAACCCTTTCCGGCCCCTTTATTTTTTAAGTGTGTATATTGTTACTGGACCACTCTGTGTAAAAGTACAACCTAAGCAATGCTTATAAAGCTCACTGCATTTTCAAGAGGCAGTCTCCTTTCACCTTGCCTGAGACAAAGGAAATGAATCATGCTTGGCTGAAGTCATGGTATTACTAATCTCACCACCCCACTGCTACAGCTGCCGAGAGACAAACTCAGGCACCGCTCCACCGACTGACCTCATAATGAAAGCAAAGCTGCAGCGCAGGGATGCTTGCATTAATCAAACCACAGAGAAACACACTGGCATTGATTGCACATTGTACACGGTGGTGAAAGTGATCTGTTTGAGTTTGCGTTTTCATAGAAACTACCAGTAAGCCTATACCCTGATCATTACATGTTCTCACAGCAGCAATTCTGAAACATTACACTCATCTGATACTTTAGTCTGAGGAGTGAAGATCTGTCTGGGTTGTACATAATGGACATTTTAAATTGAAGTTGCCAACAGAATTTTGTTTGCTATAATGTCATTATTCCAACCACATCGTTTAATATCTTTAAGCAAAATAAAATGGAGGACAAGGACTCGATAGTGTGATATATCAATGAATTTATTGTTGAACTATCTCTAACACTGACATTGTCCTTTGTTTGGGTTGCATCATTGCAATCCACCCCGGACGTTGCACCTTTCTTTTTCTTCCAGGTACTTGAGAAGTACCCAAACACACCAATGAGTCATAAAGAGATCCTGCAGGTGATTCAACGAGAGCGACTCAAGGAGATAAGGTGAGCTCATCATCTCCCAAAAGCTTTTCATCACCAGTCGCGTATTAGTTTTATTTCAATCTCATTTTTTTTGCAGGGCAAATGTATTAAGTGCACACACACACACACACACACATACACACACATTTCTAATTATCACATTTCTTTTTTGTCTCATTGACCCTTTTGTCTTCCAGAAGGTAAGATTAAACGAGAGTTTATCCCCCTTTTTCTCACACTAACTTCCATATAGCAGGCCTTTGCATGCTATTAACCTTCCCCTAAATGACACAGCATGCAAATGGCATTAAAAACTGAACAAAGGCAGACTCACAGGCTATAGCTCTCACAGTAGTGCTTCTTCATGACAGTAACTAAAGGCAGTGTCACGATTATTCTGGTCCTGTGTTCTGTTTGTTGGTATTTCTCCCCTCTCCTTCACACCCAGTCTGTACCTCTCAACCTTGAGCTTCGTGCCAAGACCTTTTAATCAAATCAATATGGTTTGAAGAGAACATTCTCCATTATGTGCCCATTATAGCACAAAAGTTATGATTAATAGATTATGGTTTTATCTAAGATTAAGGTTTTATTCATTATCCATGTGTACATAAGAATATTTTAATATTAAGTTTAGCACGTCTATAGTTTTAAAATTATTAGTTTCACGCTAGGTCTTGAAAGTAATGCTTTTTATATATTTTCTGTGTGTTTTTATTAAGGATAAGCTGTTATGTGCACCTTCAAAATAATTCAAATTATTTTATTTATTTATTTAAATTCATTTCCCACAGTGCATAGTGTACAAGATATGTGTGTATTGTTTGATGTGCTTTCCATTCAGCAATCTCAGAGGTTACACTGCTCTCTCTTTTTTATGCAGTGGGACGTCCCCCCTTGCCTGCCTCAACGCCATGCTCCACACAAACTCCCGCGGCGAGGAGGGGATTTTCTATAAAGTCCCTGGTCGAATGGGAGTCTATACACTGAAGGTCAGTGTGCATAAAACTAAAACCCAACCTTAAGAGCAGCTTTAGGGGAATGCAACATCCTGCACTGACGCTATGACAAACGCTTCAAACAGGAAGATGTGTTACAACATAATGTGCTTAAACAGATCTTTCATAACCATGTTCACATTTTTGCGAACATATTCCCTCGGTGCAATGTTCATCACTTGTTGTACTTGTGACTGTGCCATCACACTACCCCGTCAATTAGCTAGCAATCTAATGACAAAGAATGACACGGCTGTTCTGGCTGTGAGTTTGAAAACAAAGCCATTGTTGCCTTGATTATATTTGCTGCGGATGATCGTCAGTGATGATTGTTTATGTGTAATAGACAAAAAATGACTCATTAATTGATTGGGTGGATTAAAACTAGCAGCACAGTGACTCATCAAGAGAAATCAGACTCTGACATCTATGCGGTCTGTGTGCCTGAACACACTGTTTGAGCAGAAGGACATTGCGGATGTGGTGAAGGAGCTATCAGAGGAGGCTTCTGAAGACAGCAGTGATAACTTATCTGACACACTTAACCCAGAAAACAACAACAGTGCCAGCAGCAAAGAGGGCAGTAGAGGAAGGTGGAAGAGAAGAGGTACTTCGCTGTCTTATCATACTAATGATCCCTAATTGTAGCTTCCATGTTAAAATACAAATTACCTGTGTCTAGGGCTTACATGTCCTTTTCAGGTGCAGCTTCAAAATGACTCTGCCTTTGCCGTTATGGACCAAAAGCTTTTTTAAATCTGTCATAACAAATGTCAATTGAGCACATTCTGACATTATGTACTCAAGCTGTTTTACAATGTAAAACAACAAAGCATTTCTTTTAATTAGTTTTAGATTGCATGGATTTCCAATAATGATACTAAAAATGTCTTCCAGGATTTAATGCTTTTGGCTTTAAGCTGGCAGAAAACGCTAAAGACATTGGAACTGCTTATGTTGGTGGTGTTATATCGTATATGATATTATTATTAATAACACGACCTTGAGTTATACATTTTCAAGGTTTTGAAGGTTTCCATTTAGTAGTAAATATACCATATATCTTTCACAGTATGATCTCTTTATGTTCTCATTATTTATAGATCAGCTCAGCCTTTAAACAGGAAATGTTTTTTTGCAAAGGGAGACCACTTCCTCATCTTCATATACTCGAGAATTGTAGGGAGCTATTGAGCTAACAGAAAACTTTAGCCCAGTCTGTCCTGCAAACGTTTGTGACTATTACAGCACAATGCATTCTATCAAAGTGGAGACAAACCGCACAAAATACAGTAAGTAGGATATCCACTTGTGCTTTTTAGCATAGAGTTGGAAACTTTTGATATCGTTTGGCATGCGTGGATAAGGCAAGTACTGCAAAGAACAGGAAATAATCATGTGAACAGAAGTATAACCGTTTTTTTAAAGATTATTTTCTTTCTTTTTCCTGAATGCTCTCAATATTACCCTTCGAATTTCAAAAGCCATGTTTTTAATACTCGGCTTTACAGAAGCACTACATTTTAAGAGCAGATGTTGTAGAGTCTTATGAAAAGTACTTAACGCTTCTTAATCAGCATTATATTTTGAGGTTCTTTTTCAGAACCCGTAGGCAGATCTTCAAATGAATTGTACATTAGCCTTCTGCAGAAGAGTGCAAGATACTGATAAAAGCACAATGCACATCTTGGATAATTGAAATTATAGCTCAGCACTTTTACAAGATAATTATCTGTTACAAATTGCATATTATGCATTTGAATGGGAGTGACCTTAATTAACTCTGAGAGAGAAAGAGAAAAGCGTGTGTGTGTGTGTGTGTGTGTGTGTGTGTGTGTGTGTGTGTTTGTGTTCACGCCTGCCTACTTGCACACATTGAAAGCAGTGTTCTTATTTTTAAGGGCCAGCAAAACTGCAGTCACAGCCATCTTCCCCACAGTCTCGCTGCTCCTCTCCCTCAGTCTCTAGCAGCAAGCTCATGTCTTCATCCCAGAAACATAGCAAGAAAGCACTAAAACAGGTGCCTATGTCTTAAACCCCTTGTGTCTTTCTGTACACATTTAACTTCACATATTACACTGTATATTTATTGGCTATTTATTGTTTTGTTGTTGTATTTTATTATGTATTGCTGTAGTGCATATTGTATTGTTGTACTATGCATGTCAAAGTGGTCAATGCAAGGAAGAATTCAAATGTAGATATGGAAGTAAATTACTCAAACCTAAGTACAGATTTGGTAATGCAACATTCGCCATTTCACAATCAAGTAATATAAAAAAGTAGTTGAAGTTAACTATGTACTTTCATATTCTTGAATCATTGGACGAGAGATAGCTTCCTCATAACAACATTTGTAGACAAAATGTAATTGTTATACAGTGAATTACATTTTTTTTTTTTTTTTAAACACCACTTTGTCCTGCATTTTAAGGCTCTGAAACAGCAGCAGCAGAGGAATCAGCGCCGTCAGTGTGGAATCCCCACAGCCTCCAGCCCTCGACTTCTACTTAAAACTGTCAAAAATATGACCGATACAGCATCCTCTAAATCTGGTATGCTCTCCAATGCACATTGTATTTTTTTAAATGAAATGTATTTTATTTAATGATTACACTTGCACAAATCTATATTTTCAAATCCATATTCAATCATCACTTTTACAGCATTATGTGTTACTCAGATTTGTTGTATCAAATCTCATAATAATAATAATAATAATATTAACATAAATATGTAATATTCACTTCAGTGTAATACTGACGCTTATGTGTATGCAGTTGTTTTGGCTCAGTAATGAAATGTCTAGTAAATCTGTGGTAGGCTGGGAACTTAAACAGTCGGAGCGTTGCCCTGCCAGTCCCCAGAACTCCACCTCCAGCTCCTCCTCCTCCTCTGTCAAAGCAGACGGGTGCCACGCAGTTGGTGCCAGGAAGATGTCTCAGCGTTCCAGTCGGCTCAGTGCTCGTAAGTGCTTTCACTTACCTACTCCGTCTTTTTAATTATCTGTAACTGTCTCTTTAATTATCTGTAATTGTCTAAACTAACATTTCTTGCCTTTCTTAGGCCAGTTAAGACGAACTAAGTGTGAGATTGATGTGGAGACGCCTGATTCCATCCTGGTCAACACTAACCTACGGGCCCTAATTAACAAACACACATTTTCCATGTTGCCCACAGAGTGTCAGCAAAAACTTCTGAAGCTACTTCCAGAGATTGACCAGCAGGTATGTGGACAGAGAGGAGCATTATGCCTTATTGTGTTTGATGGTAAAATAAAGGATAGTAAATGGTAGTTAATTTGCATAACACCTATTATTATAATTACTGAAATGAAAAATTAATGTAATCTTTTATTCTAGTCTTGCATGGATGGGCTCCTGAGGGTAACTAGTTCTGCTTTGAACAATGAGTTTTTCACGTCTGCAGCACAATCTTGGAAGGAGAGGCTGGCAGAAGGTAGGTTATACATTATTATATTACAATATATGTGTAAAATATAACGTTTGCCTAATATGCAATATGATGTATAACCTAACATGTTATGTGGTGTTTCCTACAGGTGAATTCACCCCAGAGTTAAGACTAAGGATGCGGCAAGAGTTTGAGAAAGAGAAGAAAGTGGAGCATTGGAAAGAGCACTTCTTTGAAAGTTACTATGGAGAACAGTAAGTGTGTCTACACAGAGTAGATATTAGTAACAGCAGATCAAAGGGCATGTTTGAGAGAGGAGTATAAAATCTATATCAAGCTCATTTTTATTTCAGGTCTGGATTGAGCCTTGAGGAATCCAGAGAGCTGACAGAGACTGAAAGCACTTCTACACCAGCTGAAGACTCAACCCTACCTGGAAAAAGAGAGTCTAGCACCGAAGCACAGAGGCCAAACCACACTGTTGAGGTCACGCACAAGGAGTTGAGGTCCAGAGAAGTGAAAACATCAGTGTCTATAAGCCATCCAGAACCAGAGTCCTTCCATGCAGACCCAGTCACAGAAAGTCATTCAGCTTCTGATGAGACAGTGACGCCTTCAGACACAAAGACTGCATCTTTGACACAGGAGGAATCTACACCTGCTGCAGTGAAAGTGGTAGAACCATCAACATCAAGTGTAGATGAAAAGGTACAAGAGAGCAAGACCGATAGCCCAACATCTCCTCAGGAAGCTGTGGGTACCTGTTCTAAAGGAAAAGATACTTTGGAGAGTGATCCTATTAAGGTCGAGGGGGCTGTGTCACCAACCTCTGCAGTTAACACTGAGTCATTGAAGAGGAAACTCTCTAGTGAACAAGAAGTAGCAGAGAAGAAACCTCGTGTTGCTGCAACAGAAGGGTCACCCCCAACAACAACTTCAGTAACAGCACAACAGAGAGTGCCCCCTCTCAAAGTAGGCTTTACCTTTACTTGTGAGACACATTTCTGTTTTATTAAATTTGATTGTAATTTCGTTTGGATGCTAAATCTATTTCTAAATGTTTCTAGATCCCTGTGTCACGAATCCTGTCTGCCCCTGGAGCTCCAGGCCAAGTCTCTCCAAGGACTCCTCATCCTTTGACACCACCCAGTATCCGCCCAGGATGCACCGGTGCACGCACTTTAGCCGACATCAAAGCTAAAGCCAAACTAGCTCGGGAACAGCGTGCTGCGGCAGCCGCAGCAGCAGGTGCAACATACAGAGGCTCCACTTCAGGACCTAGCTCAGCTGGATGTACCTCCACACCCTCCCCAGTCCAGTCCCTGTCAGAAGAGTTTTCACCAGCAAGCAGTAGATGCCAATCTGTATCACCAGTGAAGATTAGCTCTGTGTCTCCTGTCCCTGAGAGTCCAGGGGTTTTCTCACAGACATCTCCTTCCTCAGGTGCTACTGGGCAGATGGACCCTAGTTTTGTTCAAAGCACCAGCACAAACCAAGTTTTTTCAAAAGAAAGTGGTTCCCAGACCACTCAGTACGCATCAAACCCTCATTTAAAGGATCACCGTGTTCTCTTCTCTGTTGGTGGAGTGCAGATATCACCTTCGAACATGCTGGCACATAGCCAAAAAGCACAAGAGGCACCTTTGTCGGGGACCTCAGTGATGAAATCCAGCCCATTAATTCCTGCCAATAATCCTCTGGTCACTCAGATCCAAAGTAAAGAAGTTCCCATTGGGGAGATTCTTTCAAAACCACCTGCCAGGATGGAGCAGCCAGTAACCGCTTCAGCACACAATAAAAGGAACCTAGCCATTGAGACATCAGGGTTGGGGAAGGAGAATCCTGTAGATGGAGAGGACATTAGCAGATCTAGACTGCTGGCTTTTTCAGGTCACATGTCAGGCAGACCTGGGACCAGTGTGGACAAGCTGGACAAGAACACTCAGGAGCAGATTCTCCATGTTCTGAAGCACAGAACTCAGCAAAGCCAGATCTCTACATCGGTCTCACAGCCGTCACATTTTGAGCCTTGTATGCTAGGCTATCCAGAAAGCTGTCATGACCAACCAAGGTTCCAACTAGGCCTCATTGGACGAAAGAGGGTGTCCAAACCTGCCATGACAGGACACTATCTTCTAAATATCTCCACATACGGTAGAGGGTCTGAGAGCAGCAAACGGCCCCACCTGGCCAACCTAATAAGAGAAAATTTGAAAGGAGAAGAGAAAGAAGGGGTAGAACTTGAAGGAGGCTATCATGTTTCTTCAGGAGGACATTCTAACCCTCCTGGGATTAAAGTTGAACAGCAGGGATATATCATCACAAGGCCAGACGATGCACCAGGATACCAACACTGTCCTCAAATAAAGTTGGAGTCTCAGTCACTGAGTTGTTCATCCAATGCAGAAGAAGGTGGCACTTCTACAAGAACCAAAGAAATATCTCCAAGATTGCACCTTGACATCTCCAGCAGTAAACAGGGTATCTCAGGACCGTATCATCTGGGTGACTGTAAGCCACATGTAACATCCTTCCAAACACAGAAATCACAGGACGGACAAGAAACTGTGACGGGTACTTTCTATGGTGGCACTATCAGCATGTCTATGCCTCACTCATTAAATCACAGCATCACTGACACTGGCGCCTCTCCTACAGTTATATGCAGTAATAAGAACAGCAGTGAGGGGATGATGTCATTCTCTGTGACTGTCACTGCCATACCTGCCAGTCACCTTCTCGATCAGGGTAAGGGTGAGACGTCCCCTGAACAGGCCTTCATAGAAACCTCTGAAATAGAGGATGTCCAGTCAAAATGCTACTGTCGGCTGAAGGCCATGATCATGTGCAAGGGGTGTGGGGCCTTCTGTCATGACGACTGCATTGGTCCCTCTAAACTGTGTGTCTCCTGTTTGGTGGTACGATAATAGTGATGAGGACAAAAGGTGACCGCAATTATTATTTTAAAAAAATTTTTTCAAGTAAAACTATCAAGTAAGTGAAAGGATTTTCAGCTCAGTGGTGAACTTCTCACTGGGTTAATGTGTATATACAAGTTTGGCTTTTCAGCTGTTTCTCTGGCTTTCCAGACATTTAGTATGTTCATGTACATAATTTGTGCAATGCAGAGTAATACTTCCTCTCAGTTCATTTCCTGAAAATTGAGCACCTTGTTTTAGATGCAACACTTCTTGAATAGTGGCAATATGTAAACGCTGGTCATTTTCTGGAATATACATATATATATATATATATATATAAGTTTAGAATTGAAAGTAACGGTATACTACTATTTTTGTAGATGTGAAGATCATGACCATCCCCTGCATGCTTTATTTTAATTCTGTATCTTTTGTGCAGTTTGTTGGATCACTAACAATAATAATATGTACTTATTCAGCAAAGCAATTTTGTTGGATAATTTATGCCTTAGTAACTCAGGCAAAGAGCCAGACAGTTAAAATACCAATTAGTTTCAAGAATTACTGTGAAAAAAAAAAAAAGAAAAGCTTATTTTAATGACCTGCCTTATGTCTAGGCTGAAGTGGTACTATTAGATGCGAGTAGCATCAGTGGTAGATATAAAAATCCAAAAGTTATTTATGGAGCAGAAGGGACTGAATACCACAAGCTAGCACTAATCTTAATTTTTATTTAGGTATATCATGGAATATAAGGACTGGTTTATATTGGCAATTGAATGTAGCAATAATTTGTACATTTATAATATTTATAAACAAAAAAATACGAATCGTCTAAATTTAAGAGAGCATCGAAATCCATTATATTTCTTCGAAAAAGAAATTCTTATCTACGTCTTTTTAGGGTTGCACTTTTGTATTATAAAACTGTTAACTTGAATGGGCTGCTTGCTGTGTAATATATGTTGGAAGTAAGTTGATCATGATGGGAGCTGAAGCACTTCTCAATCAAATAATCTAATGTTCCCTCTCAGGAGCAAACCCAGGTCTTTGTCATTTAACTATTCATCTAGTCACACGTATGTTGTTTACCAGTGAAGAGCACCAGAGAGGAGCGTGAACTGACAATAAAATTCCAAGACTGTAGATATTCTTGAAAACTTTCTTTCATGTTTTTAAAGGAACTAACAGTTGAAAAAGAACTTAATGTTGGTTAATATTAGCAAATGTATTTAAGCAATGAAATACAGTAGAACACTCAAAAGGGAGAATATAAAGATTTTTGTTTTTATGATGTAAATATAAGTTTTTCTTGAGATTGTATCCACTTTGTCATGTCCACTTTGCTTACTTTTTATCTATGACAATTTTGTAAAGACAAATCACACTATCATTTGTGTTTAAACTCTAAATACTGGACTGTCCCTAAACAATTCAGATGAACAGGTACCTTTTGATATGTACGTAGTATGTTATATACATAACATGTACATAAGGTTGTGCATGTTATCCACCTGAGTATCAATCATGTTTGTGAAATTTCTGCCTTCTACTTCAGACAATTTTAAAAGATTTTTTTTTTTTGTTAGTTTTTTGGTAATATACCAAAGTCAACTTATGGGAATGAGATAATCAGATAATAATCAAATTTTGTTTTTAATGTCCGTGTAGTTTTGAAAAGTAATATATTTTAATTAATATATTTTTAATATAAAATACTATTTACAAATAATTTTACAGAACATTTAAATAAACAGGGTATTTCCTATGTTTTCTTTATATTTGCTGTCCCATTTTATAATGCCTCTATCCAGGGTGTACATAACACTTTATACAGATTTTTGTTTGTACCAGAATTCCCACGAATATTTACCCCCAAGAGTCCTGTCTTTCTTTATCTGTTTTATGTGATTAGTCTTGCCTGGAATGCATTTACCTACTACTCAAGTGAGTTGTTTTTTTGGGGGGGGGGTTCGAAAAGAAAATACCTTTGTGTGGCATTAGCTGGCATCATTCAAATTTTCCTTATAAATCACAATAATGACTGAAAGACTCTCACTCTCTCACTCTCTCTCTCTCTCTCTATATTTGCATATATGTGTGGGTTCAATTGTGTCGTGTTTGCTTGTGCTGTTTGCATACAATTCTAGCTCAGTAGTTGTATGGAGTGTCTTTGGGCGTGAGGGTATTTTTCAGGTGGCTTTGACCTTTCGTTGTGTGAGTTGGTAATTGTATATGATCTGTTTGTATTGATATATGCAGTATACAGTGCGTGTATGTACACACACACACACACAAATACAATAGAGACACATAAAATAACTGTGCTAATTCTTATCTGTTCCTTTGATTTACCTTGATTTTATGTTGGAAATTAGTGATTTAAATTTAACACAGAATTTTATTTAAATTAATATAATTTTTTGATACCTATAATGGTAGATGGTATACAGTAAAATAGCGATTCAGATATGATTTTTCTTTTTTTCTGAATCAGTACTAATGAAAATTTTATGTAAAATAGTTTAGAACAAAACAAAGCATTCCTCGGCATACATTTTAGACATCAACCTCAATAATGTCTATGATGGTTATAAAACAACATATTAAACATAACCAATGGCAAACCTCTTCTTAGGAACATATTCCTCACACAGTCTGGACAGATTTCGTGACGCCAAATGCAATGTTTTATCATAATTGTGGCGATCACAAAACCTAGTGGCGCTTGCCTTTTAATTTGTCTTTTTTTTGTTTTGTTTTAATGTTCTACATATTTTATGTAAAGGTGAATGTAATATAAGTAACTGTAATCATCACTTGTAAGTAAATAATTTTATCAGTAAATAATGAAAAATAAAATGCATCAAGTGAACAAATTTAGTGGCTGTGTTTTTTTTTATTTATATATATATATATATATTATTTTTTTTTGTCACTACAGTGAAGAACTGACCAATGGAGTAATGCTAACCCAGGGGTCCCTCAAGGCTCAATCCTGGGCCCCATTCAATTTGTATTTATTTTCATATTTTGGTGACCCTTTAAGGCTGGCGCACATGTAGTTAACGAATATAAGTGTCTAAATATAATCATGCCTAATAAATATGCCATGGCGATAGTGGTATTTTAAGCAAGTAAATCAAAAGCCTACTGAGGGTGGCTGTGGCTGTGCGTCGCTCTGCTGCCCTCTGGTGTTCGGCGCCGCTCATGACGCGCGGGGCTGCGCTCGCACAGTGGGCGACTTCTCACTACCGCAGTTCGTTAACGCTGAATCAAACGGAGCGGTGGTCCGCGACGGAAACGCAATGACGGAGACATGCAAGCCTGCGAAACGCTGAGCGAACGCGGGATTATGATGGAGCACTATTAAAAACCGGAGAGCGGCTTCTTGACATGCCAGGAGCGCGTTTTCATGTCCCGGAGCCGCGCGCGTTTATTCCTCTGCTCGGATGCTGATGATGGTAGCGCAGCCTGCGTGATTTCCTTCTGGTAAGATGGTTTTGCAAACGGGGTTTGGCCGAAGCAAGCCGCTATAATCCCATCCGTTTGCCCCGCGTTATAACTGACAAAACGCTTTCATCGTCGCCTGCTTGGCCCTAGCTAGGTTTCTGGTTTTGGAGTAAATAAGGTTAAAAAAAAAAAAAAAAAGGATTGAATTTGTGCCTATTGACTCTCTGGGTCGTAACCGTGGAGAATTGTGTCTTTTTCCTTGTCTTTTTTTTTTAACGCTGTCATGGCTCATAAAGCTCCGAAAAGCATTTTTTGCATGGCCAGTGGAGGCTCTGCTTCAGCCCCGGTTTGGCCGCGCGCTCACGTTGGCGCGCGTCAAAGCGCGATGTCATTGCCGCGGAGAAGGTGCGGTTGTTTCGTTTGCCTTTAGAAGAAAAGAAAAAAAGAAACGAGGCGTTGTTTTTTTTGTTGTTTTCTCCGTCGTGGGCAGCGCTTCAGCTGCAGTGTCCAGCACAGAACGGTCACGCTGTGAGGGCGCAATGAAGGATTGCCACGCACAAGTCCGTTATGCGGTAATGATCTCAGCGTGTAATTCACGCTCGGCAAAACGATGCGTATGACATAATGCTGTGAGGCAGGGCTCCTATTCGCTGGGGCCGAGAGTGGAGCGGCGCAATGAACACCATCACAGGGCTGGGATGCTTTAGGAGCAGTAAAACAAAAAAAAAACATGCTCCTAAAGCATTATATAGAAATAGAATAGAAAGCTTCTTTATTGTCACATATACATGTACATGTACAGTACAGTGAAATTTGATTCTTTGCATATCGGTAAGCTGGGGTCAGAGTGAAGGGTCAGCCATGATAAAGGCCCCTGGAGCAGGGAGGGTTAAGGGCCTCGCTCAAGGGCCCAACAGTGGCAGCTTGGCGGAGCTGAGGCTTGAACCCATGACCTTCTGATCAGTAGCCCAGTTCCCGAACCACTAAGCCACCACTGCCCTTCATGAATACATGTATACTATACATCACTATACTTTTGTTAATACATGTAAATCACTATACTTTTTTTTTTTAAATACATGTAAACTATTACTATACTTTTTTTTTAAATCTTTTTTTATCCATTACAAAACATTTTGGTTTCAAAAGGGGGCCTAGCTATCAAAGCAGGTTTATCGCCTTAAAATGCAACTGCATTCATCAGAGAATACACTAGTAATAGTGTTATTACTTATTTATATTATTATTATTAAACATTTTATTTTGAGCTGTACAAGCAAATACATGTAACTACTTATTGAGTTGATGGTATGTGTATGTAGGTCAATATTCTTGCCGGTTTAGAGAAAAGAGGCTAGCATTTAAGCATTGACCTACACGAACACTGAGAGGGTTAATGGTAGAAAATAATGCACCCATGATTATCTATTATTATCCAATTATCCACAGATGGTCATGACACTATAATCCAATCAGGCTCAGGAGGTTATAAGTGGCGACCATGCTCTATCACCTGTATAACCTGTATAATTGTATAACCTCATTAGAGCCGAGACTCAAACACCAACAACGCAGTTTGTGTCTCACAGAGATTAACTACGAGTGTGTGCCTCATACTCTGTATAAGTCAGTCAGAAAGAACACATACAGTCAGCTCCAAAATTATTGGTACCCTTGGTAAAGAAGGGTATAAAGAAGGTTATGATAAAATATCTTTGTGGTTAATTAGCTTAATCTCACACTGAAAATATGAGAGAAATCTAACCTTTTAATTGAAGTACATTTTTTATTCTGAGAAAATAAAAAATTCTATACAAAAATATACTTTTTAACAAAACCACATGTCCCAATTATTGGCACCCCGAGAAATTCTTATGAACAAAATGATAATCAGTCATCCATGTCTTCCTGTTTCACTGGGGTATAAATATGATATTCCAAAATATTCAGGTGAACTCATAGGGGTGCCAATAATTGTGACACATGTGGTTTTGTTATATTAAAAAAAATATATATATATATATATATATATTTATTTTTTTATTTTTTTATTAGGTTTTTTTTTTTTTTGAATAAATTTACTTAATTAAAGGTTAGATTTCTCTCATGTTTTCAGAGTGAGATTAAGCTAATTAACCACAAAGACATTTTTTCCATAACCTTTTTTACTCAGGGTGCCAATAATTCTGGAGCTGACTATACATGTTCAGTGTTCATTTTATCTGGAGCATCTGTAAAAGCCTGTGGCTTCTCCAGACAGGATGATTAAAAAGAACCGTGAGAAGACAGGAGTAAATATCGACCTGAATTCAATCAGGGAGGAGTCTTCAAAGTAATAGGACTTGTGGTGTAGTGTTGAAGACGTTTTGCCACTCATCAGTCGAACACAAGCCAAGCCGCTTTGACTCACCCCTACTAGATATTTCAATGGCATGGATGACTTAAAACACAAACACAGAGCATTTGTTCCTCTACTTTAAAAAATCGGATCGTCCATTAGCCTTAACATTCCTCCTGTAAAAAATTTGCATTAGGTCACTTCTGTACAATGGCGCTTGTTTCACTTGCACTTAAAATGTGTTCTGTGCATAAACCCAATATGATCATAGTAGTATCATTATGCAAGGACATCTATATAAAACAGGGGTTTTCCCAGTTCCACATTCAGTTATAGTGAGATCCATAGCAACAGGGTTTTTTTCTTCAGTATTTTGCCTGCAAGTACGTTCACAAAGGCTGCGAAAGGATCGTTTTATCACAGAACCAGCTCAACCAGAATCGGGAGCTGCTTTAAATGTAAACAAACTCCACACACTGCACATGTCTGACCATTTTATAAACACTGGCTTTACAGAGCTAATATCTCAGTCACCCAAGTGAATAAATGATCAGCTGCTGTAAAGTTTCTTAATTCCAGTAAAGAAGCAGTGCAGTAAGTCATTTGTTAATTGATATTGTGAGACTGGTCTTTGCAGTGCAGATATATCAGATGGCAACAATACGCAAATGAGGCCTCTAACAAATCCCTACATTTTTCTTGTGTTCTGTGATCATCCTGATCCTGTGATCATCACATACGTGTTTGGAGAAATCACAGAAATTCACACAATTCAAAAAAGAAATATGCAAAGATCCTACAGCCTATTAAGAATACGTCGACTCGGCCCTGCAAATGTCCCATAGGTTAAATGGCAAACTTAGCTAGCCAGTTGAGTGTGACACAAACTTTTGCGTGTTTTGCTAGGGTATACACTCAGTGACATTTTATTAGTTACTAAATCTGTACAGGCTTCCTAATAAGATGTTAAAAAATATAATAATAATAATAATAATAATAATAATAATAATAAATAAAAATAAAATTGTATTCCAGTATACATTGGGGTCCAAAAGTCTAAGAGCACATTGAAAATCCAGCACCATGTTTCACTGTTGTTTTGATACACTGTGGTATCAATCTCTCTTCTGTTCGTC
>JAOUQW010000002.1:8572831-8586550 GCA_028565825.1 Olivaichthys viedmensis | reverse complement strand
AAAAACACTGAAACAGCAAACTTTGTGAAAATTAATATTTGTGTCATTCTCAAAACTTTTGGCCACGACTGTACATACAAGGGCTGTGAATGTGTAGAGTTGCTTGTAGTCAGTGGAGTTTGCATTAGGGATCTTGTTTCCAGTTTCCAGACCTTTGAACATTAGATTAAAGCAAATACCAATCAGAGCCATTGCAGAACAACTGGCATTCAAAAAACAACAATATGGAATATTTTGAAAAAGAAAGAAACTACTGGAGGTGTAAGCAATTTGCAACGATCAGGTCATCCCAAGAAAACCACAGCAGCTGATGACAGGAACATTGTTAGAACTGTGAAGAAAAACCCCAAAATAACATCCAAAGAAATAAAAGACAGTCTTCAGAGTGCAGGGGTGAAAGTATCAGTATTCCCCATTCACAGAAGTATTCAAGAGAAGAAATACAGAAGCTACACTACAAGATACAAACCTCTCATCAGCACCAAGAACAGAAGGGCCAGGCTGGAATTCGCAAAGAAGAGCCAGAAGAGTTCGGGAGCAAAGTACTATGGACAAATTAGGCAAAGATTAATCTTTATCAAAGTGATGGGAAGGGAAAAGTGTGGAGAAAGAAAGGAACTGCAAATGATCCTAAGCACACTACTTCATCTGTGAAGCATGGAGGAGGCAGTGTCATGGCTTGGGCATGCATGGCTGCTTCTGGAACTGGCTCACTGGTCTTCATTGATGATGTAACTGGTGATGGTAGCAGATTTGATGATGTAACTGGTGATTTTTTAATTCTGAAGTGTACATAAACATCCCGTCTTCCCATGTCTAAGCAAATGCCTCCAAGCTCATTTGGGCGGAAGTTCATAATGCAGCAAGACAATGACACAAAACATACTGCACACTTAACCAAGGAGTTCATCAGAAAGAAAAGGTGGAAAGTTATAAACTGGCCAAGTCAGTCTCCTGATTTAAACCCCATTGAGAATGCATTTCACCTGTTGAAGTCAGAAAACCCCTAAAACAAGCATCAACTCAAAGAGGCTGCCATAAAGGCTTGGCAGAGCATTTCACATGAAATTATCAAGAGTTTGGTGATGTAAATGGGTCGCAGACTTGAGGCAGTTATTGCATGTAAAGGGTTTGGGACCAAATAGCTTTAAACAACTTAATTTTGCTTTAAATTTATTTGTCCCAATACTTGAAATCGAAGGAGTAAACACAACAAATTAAATTTTTTCCTGTATGGTTTATGTTGTATGGAAAACATTACACAGAAATAAAAGCTGGCATTCGGTACTTTAGTCTCATTGTCCCAATATTTTTGCTTCTCACTTTTTTTTACTTTTACTTTTCTTCTCACATATTTATACAGTATATGCAAATAACATATATAATAATATATATTTTATATAATAATAACAATATAACAGTCTGATCCTTTTTGCTGGATAGTCATACAGCTATGGAGACAGAGAGCAAGCATGACATTGTATACAGTGGAATCTGCCTTTTTACTCTGTAAAGCGGTGCCATTGATCAGATCACTCCAGCGCATGGACACATTAACTGTAATGAGCCACTGTGGGAGCTCTTCTATACAGCATTGCGGGGCACACTTTAATTTTGGGAAAAGGCCCTAAATTGTAGCCAAGATGCCTTTATACATCTTAGTAGAAGGTTTGCAACGGTACTTTTTTTCCTTGCAGTGCCTGTTTATGTAAACAACTTAACATGGAGGGCGAGTGCTTTTCTATGTCAGCACATGCTGTAGGGTTCTTGGGTTCTTCCAACTATGAAAAGAGTGATGCAGATATAACTGTGTATTTGCATTTATAATCCTGAAATGGGGCAGAGAAAATGGGAAAGACAGTTAGATGTGTAGAGACAGGGACTGAGAGAGAGAGAGAGAGAGAGAGAGAGAGCACGCATCTGGATCGTCACTGGGTCATGTGACTGCTAGGTTTCCTTGGAGACAGCAGCAGTGTTGTGCATTCAGATGCTAGTTCAGTTGAGCGGAGGGCAGGACGGAAGAGGCAGCTGGCCTCTGGATGTGTCTCAGAGCTAAACAAACAGGTGCTCCGTACATTACGTGAGGTGAGTGAGTCATTCCAAACGAATGCTTTCATTTTATCCTGTGTATCTACTTCCTTAGTGAATGAGTGTGGTGTTGAACAGTGACGTACAGCTGTAATAACAGTAAATGTTTATGGGTTGAGATTGTTGGTGAAGGTACCTACACTGTGTTGTATTCTCATTTACACTGCCGAGACGGTGCCAACCACTTAAATTAAGTCGTGACTCTGAAGTATGCTACATTTTTGTAGCTGTTTGCTGAATTGATAGCATCCTCTTAAGGAAACCAAACTGAAATTGATATGACCAAACAAGAGAACAGGAGAAATGCCTGTTTAGTTTAAGGTTTAGTTGCGTCACGGAAAACAGCAGCATTATCTGGGCATTATAATCACATTATAACATTATAAGAGAATTTAAGAGAGGGGTACATTTAATTGTTTTGAGATTTGTCTTCCTTTATACTGCTGCGCATACACACACATGGGTTGGTTAGATATATATATAAAGAGAAAGAAAAGCAAACATGAGGGGAAAGCAAGCCTGAAGTAAAAGCACAGCTTGAGAGGAGAAAGGTGTCAGAGAGAAGTTCGGATTCACTTTGTCAGTGGAACTCCCCCCCCACACACACTTAGTGTGATGTGCAGGCACTCTGGTGCCTGTAGTTGTGCCTGTAGAGCTCACCTGTAAAAAGAGGGAAAGAAAGATAGCGAGAGAGACAAAGCATGGTTGGAAGGGCTTATGTTGCTTGCTCGTGTGTGTGTGTGTGTGTGAAGACTGTGTGCATCAGGTCCGGTCCATGATACGGTTTAGCCACACTTTCTGCAATGTCACCTCGGTCCACTCTCTCCTCTCTTCTCTATTCTCTAATTTCACAAACTCCAGCTTTAATTAGAATTCCTGTGAATGCCTTTGTCTCCTTGTTAACTTAATTAGTTTTGGGCAAATAGCATTAAATTAAAATGTCACTGTCTTAAAGCCAATTACAATGGGGACGTTTTTTAAACAGTGCGGCTTTTTCCAGCACAGTATAGAGCAGTTTGACGGCTCATCCTCTGAAAGCTCACAGTTGATGTTTTCAGTTTGTGCGCCACACACACACTCAGACAGACCGCTGACAGCAGACAGGTTGGCAGTCCCAGCTTTGTGGCCATGCTTGACTTGAACTTTATAATTTTGCAGTTAGCTGAAGCCAGTGTCCAACAACATGAACGATACAGTTCTTGTGTCTTCTGGGGCACCCACGGCCACTAAAAGGTAAGCACTTGACATAGGTTTCCGTTTGCATGCCCTTGTGTTTAAGCCACTCTGTTTAAGTCTGTTACATTAATAAAAGTAGCTTTGACTTCTGTAAAGCGAGTGAGTGATAAATGGACGCCTTGGATGCTCTAACTTGAATTTACTGCTCCAGAAATCAGGCTATATGTTGGTCCACCTAAGGCAGATGAGCTGAAGCATTGAAGGAAGAAATTGACTTGCCTGTGGAAAGATTCAGTGCATTTTGCAGGCCTAGGATCACTCAAGGTGATAAGGGAGATAAAAGCACTCAGGATGAGAACCTTATCTCGGAAATAGGGTTCGTCAAGTTGTGTGATTCAGCAGTTTCCTGTCCCTCGTCCCATGGCACACACTTTCATTGTTGGTCAGATACCACTGGCATAAATGGTAATATGAGATGAAATAACATTTAAGATTTCAATAACTGATTGTGAGGTGGATTTGGTTTTTAAAAAATAGATGGATGATATTTTATTCCATTACAGCCGCTGGTGTTCTTCAGGGTAAAGTCATTTATAATTCAGGAACCTCAGTCACTGGATTTAAGGAATATCCCTTTCTTATCTATGACTACCACCCCAGCATGGCTTCCTCCACTTTACATTTGATCACATAAAGCAACGCAAAACATAACGTCATTAATTCGTGAAGATTTGCATATAGTTAGTGCTAGTATTATGGGAGCGCTGTACTGAAATTTTCCACAGTGCCTTAGAATGTGAAGTGTCATTACTGCAAAAAAGGAGGAAGAAGCAGCTCATATGCTAGCAGTTCTAAAAATAGCTTGGCATGGACTGAGGCACGGGGAGAGGGTTTCAACGGGGAGTGGGTCGGGTAAACACTTTATCCGACATAAGGTCCTTTACTATAAAGATTAGAGTCAAGTTAAGAAGAGCTGGCTCCACTTTTAAGCCTCAGGCAATAAGAAACACTGCGCATTTTGATGAACCAGTTAGTGTGTAGGGGGTGGAGCGCATGTGTCCCAGCGCCCTGCCAGCTCCGCTTGGGACTCTAATCTGCCTCTCTGACACTTAAACTCGACGCTGCAGCCTCTGAGTCACGCTTTGTTTTGGTGAGTGTAAGGTCAGCTGCTGGCAGCGATTTGGGCCAGAGGACGAGTGGCAGAAGAATGTACAATTATTTTCCGCCAAATTGTGATTGCTGTTGCTCAGTGGAGCCTGACAAAAATATAATGCTCTCTTTCAGCCCAGGTAAAGGTTGTAGGGACATAATGACAGCTCTTCGATACTCTGATCTGATTATGTCTAGGAAAGACCTGCTATGATTGATGATGTCTGGCTTATGGTAAGATGTAGCTAACTTAAAAATGACTGTCTAGACAGTAATCTCTGTAAGTATTGTATTGTGGATGTTATTGCACTGTCTTTCAGTTATAGCATTTTTGCTTGCCTTTTATGGATTTAAACTGCATAACCAAAGTTTCCTCATAAAATTGAATATCACTGCCATAAACAAAAAACACTACTATGTAGTGGCAAAGTCCATAGTGTTCACAAAATGTTTACTGCTAGAGAAAGGAATGCATTTTTCCTTCTACATGTCTGTTATACTGTCTGTTGTAGTGTGGCCTTTTGCTGGAGGTGTCAAAGCCAAACGCATGAATGGGAAAGTGAGCCTTTCTGCTGACGCTGCACCCTTATCCTCTTGCATCCTCCCTAAACACTCACATACCCGCTCTGGCTCTCAAGGGCAAATGACGCTGCACATAATTTATAGTCAGCTGGGTCATGCCCAGCCACGCTGCCAGAGAATAAATAACATTCTTCATTTGTACCAGATGAGTTTTTAATTTAATATTAAGTGAGTACTGACCAACTGCCAGTTATAGAACATAGACGGCGCTGTTTTGGCACTGCAGCATGTTCAGACCAGAAATATTAGAAACATTTACCTGCAAATATGATTTTTCAATTAGATTTTGCCACCTTTTGCAATTAGAGCCTTGTTGAGAATATAATTAAATTCCTCTATTTCATGGATCAAGACATTCTGTAGGTGGGTAAAGAAACTAATGTTAAGGGTCACAAATTTGTAATTGTACTTTGATGGATGGAAGGCTTTCCTTTGCAGGATGTGACTTTGTCCCTGTCGGGGAGACGTAACAGTAGCAGGATTCCAGCACATCCTCCTCACGTTATATTGCACTGGTAATTATAATTGCCATAAGTCTCTGAGAGGCTCTCGGCACAGGGTAGTGTTTTTAATTAACCATACATGAAGTAGTGTGAGATTGGGGAGCTGACAGGGCTCATGCGGATTGATTGGCTTAGCTTTCTGTGAAGTCCTTCACTCACTTTGAGTAGATTTTTGGTACATGATAGTGATGTTCATGGGGTCAATTAAGTACAGAGGTTTTTGGCTTGTAACATTCTTGTACACATAAACACACTCATCGTTGACTCATTGGAGGCCATTTAATGAGGAGGGGAAGCATATGCTCCATCATCTGCTCCTGCCGTATGCCAAATCCTATAGCATGAGACCTAGTCAGTCACACTGCACACTTCCCTCCACCACACACAACCTCCTGCGCTCCACTGTAATGATGCAATACAGGCTGACATCATCTGCACAGAGATAAAAGTAATGCTGATTTAATCATTCCTAGGATTCTGTGGAATACCTCTACAGTGAATGGTGTGACTCAGGTTGTGGTTCAGGCCCCTCTAAAAAAAATCGCTTCTTAATCGAGGAGTTCTGGGTGAAAGAAAGGACAAAGAAACACACAAGCCTCCCTGTGTGTGAGTTAGGTGGCCTACACAAGGGTTCCTTAAGGGTTCTTTGGATAATTAAGGGTTCTTAGCTCCCTAAAGGGGTTCTACTTGGAGCTCTCTTTGATTGTAGGGTCCTACATAGAACCTTTAAGGGTTCTCCCCGTGGAACAAACCGAAGAGGATGCTACATAATAACCTTTTGTTATTGTTACCTTGAGCTATGTGAGATGGATATGAGTATGTTTCTCATAATTGAAACATAAAAGTGTTTGATTGGCCAGTCTGAGCTTGTGTGTGTGATTTTTCTGTACTGTAATATTGCCATGTGGCCACTGATAGGCTGTAGTTTACTAAGTGCATACTTGGCATCTCTCTCTCTCTCTCTCTCTCTCTCTCTCTCTCTCTCTCTCTCTCTCTCTGGGCAGCACCACTCTGGAGAGTCCCAGCAGGCTGGATGAGGAGCACCGTCTTATTGCTCGCTACGCTGCCCGTCTGGCAGCTGAAGCCAGCAATTCTACAGTTAGTATGCATTAATGCACACACACACACATAGATGTAATATCTCTATCCACACACCACCTCTGCTATAGTGGCAGCACTCCCAACTGTACAGGAATTGAGAATAAATAACACATTGGAGACATTTATCCCACTGATGTTTGAACTCTGCCATTTTTGCCCATATGATTTTATTACCTCTCTCGCAGTGTGTTGATTTAATTGCTTGATTTTATGTGTCATTGGTTTTTACTCTCTTTTAATCATTGTTTCACAGCAATGCCCTCCCACCGACCTGAGCTTCAACTTTGATGCTAACAAGCAACAGAGGCAGCTCATCGCCGAGCTGGAAAACAAAAATAGGTGGCTTTCTGTTTTTATGTTTCTGTAATTGTATCATGAATACTGCTACTGTAACTCTTATAAAAAAGAGTCATAGAGCTATTTTGCACATTATTTGTTATGTAGTGTGGGTCCAGGGAAAGGATAATGCTGATTTCTTAAGATTAAGAAAATACAATCTAAGGTGTTTCACTGTAGTTGTTATTTTATTTTTAAGGAGTGTTAGACATTCTATATTGTGGTGTGATTGGAAATAGGGAGATCCTTCAGGAGATCCAGCGGCTGCGTTTGGAACATGAGCAAGCCTCTCAGCCCACGCCAGAGAAAGCTCAACAGAACCCAACTCTGCTTGCGGAACTACGACTGCTCCGGTACACACATTCACACATTCACATCCACATATACCCCACTGAAAACCTCTACACTCAGTTGAAAACACTAATCTACATTTCAGGACAGTGCTTAAATGAGATAATCGAGAATATTATAGGACACTGAGACACCATAATGACAGATCTGTGCTAATAACTGAGATGAAAGGGGCTTTATAACCTATGGCCACATTTCAACTAAAAGGAAATACCACTTATGGGCACTAGAGGGTGTTTAGGAGTTAAAAGAGTGGTTCTTCATTGCTCTGTATACAGTGTATATGAAGTTGGGAACATAAGCTGTGTTTTGTTTTTTGTTTTTGTTAGTGCCCTTTTGCCACTTTTACAGTGACCCTGTGAAAGTGGGGAGAGATCACTTGTAGTATAGCCTAAAAAATTTCATCCAGTTAGGGCCAATCATGTATTCCCTCATGTATTGTGTGTATTTTTGGTCAGGCACAGAAAAGACGAGCTGGAGAAGCGCATGTCAGCTCTGCAGGAAAGCAGGCGGGAGCTGATGGTTCAGCTGGAAGGTCTCATGAGGCTGCTAAAGGTATAATTCATTTTACTAGTGCTGCTCTTTTTGGCCTTACGGGAATATGTCTTTATTAGAGTGCACCATGGTATACTGGCTGTTGTTTCATTCTGTTGTCTCTCCCTCTCTCTCTCTTTCCTGAATTGGTTTTCTCTTACTGCTCCGTTTTTTCTGCTGGATGACAGGATGAAGAGCAGAAGACCGTAAGTGTTTCTGGCTTCAGTCTTTTACATGAGGCTCAATTCTAAGAGCTTCATAGCGGTACTGCCTCAGAGCTGTGCATTAACATGTATAAAGACATATAAAGAGCAGACATTTCACAGAATCAACAGGTAATGGGGCAGAAAGAAGAAGGAAAGAACTAGATGTAGTCAGGCAACTCTTACTAGTTCATATGCAACATCCCTGCATGCCCTAATCATAACAAGTTCATCTTACAAAACTGGAGTCCCCTTAGACAAGGTTTATAATTTTAAAAGCGTGGAAGACCCACTACTGCTCGAGGAGGCTTGTCAAGTAAAGTGGAGCATTCTCTCAGGTCTCCTTCCAGTCATAAGACAATATGAAGCTTCAGCTAGGTCCCCTAGCTTTGTTCCCTTGCTCCGCGGAGGGCAGGCGGACCCATGAATATCCCTGCCAATTATCAGAGACCTGCTTGCCTTTCATGTGAGCTAACCACCTCGCTTCTAATGTGACTGCAGTCTGGCTGGCCATCTGCTACCTGGCTGTGTGCCACGGCCCCTGGGCCCTGCACCAGTCCACAGGACACAGTGCCCCTTTTCTTCAACACCCCCCCCACACTTGCCCGCTCTTCTAATGGTACACACATGGCTCTCTGTGAGCGCCAGGCCAAATAAGGTGCACTGAGAACGTATACCAACGGAACAGGCTCGAGATTTAATGTAGATCGTATGTCTGTAGGTGTGTTAGCACTGATAATATCGTCTGTGCGTTGGCTGGCGTTTTGAAAGGAGTGTTGTGTGTGTGTGAGGAATCGGGTTACTACTCATCCAGAGTCAGATCTGCTTCCTGTCCCCCTGCCGGCGACTTAACCCGGTTTCTCTGCTGCAGGCTCAGACGGGGGGCTCGCCCCACTCCTCACCTAGCCACAGCGCCAGCTGCACCATGCCCATGCCCATCCGCTCCACCTCCGCCGGCTCCACGCCCACTCACACACCACAGGACTGCCTGGCCGGTGTCAGCGACGACGTAATGGATGCCTTCTCTCAGGGTGAGACAGCCCTGATACACACAAACACACACAACTTGATATCATAACATACAAATTGCACAAAGTGCCACGAAAGTCACTGTTTTGATGATAACATTAGGGAATTATGGGAAAAGTTATACAAAAGCCTTACGCTTGTCTGTTTCAGGTGTACCTCGAAATCTACGTAATGATCTTTTGGTGGCTGCGGACTCAATCACGAATACCATGTCATCGTTGGTTAAAGAGCTCCACTCAGGTACTGCATGGTTTGTAATACATGAGAAATTTCATCCACTTCTTAGGGCCCTGTTCCAGATTACTTTAACCCCTTAAATTTAAATTTAAACTCTTGGCTTTGGCTGGAATGCACATTAATATTCCATAATAATGTACTGTGACTTGTTATCGTGATATATTATCATAACATTGTATGTAGAAGTAATCCCAAAATAATGTTCAATTTTACAGTTGATGATGGTCTGGAAGATGAGGAGGTGAACATGCGGAACGGAAGGGAAAAAGGTGAGTTATCCTCCTCGTTATCCTTTTTTTGAACATTTTCATATTTTTTATTTCTTTGTTTGTCCTCAAACACCAACTTCCTCTGTGATTCATTTTCTCCCACATTCAGCTGTAAATAAGGAACCTTCCTACAAAGGGAATAAAGAAACACCAAAGCAAGGCACATATAGTCCTAATCAATAGCATAGAATAGCTTTTATCTTTTTCGGCTGAAAAAAAGCACTGGTAGTACTTGATAGCAGATATTACAAGAAAACGGAATTCAGCTTCCACGTAATTCAAATCCAAACGAGGGTTAGCGCATCAGTTGTGTTTTAGCTCTCCTTTCTGTCTGTTTTCTAGCTGAGTCTGAGTAAAAGAGTATGGAATTTTACATGTGAGTATAACTAATAAAAACACTCAATAGTTGTATTCTCTGCACATCACACAAACGTTCGACCCAGCAATGCCTGTGTCTGGAATGTTTCTTTAACAAGGAGCGTTCACACCCGCTAACCTTAGTCTGTGTTTCGTCCAGTGTCAGCACAGCGGCATTATGGGAACAGGCACTCCACCCCCTCATTCTAGATGTCTGGATGTGACTGGCGAGAACCAGCGACATCAAAACCCTTCCTGGCACTAGCACATAGAGTAATGCATGCTCTTCCCAGCCAGGTTTCACTATGTGAAACGAACACTTCATCACATTTTGCAGAGAGCAAGCTGTATCTACTAAGGAGAACCTAAATATATATAGCGCTATATGTCTATCTGTATGAACCTGTTGTAATTATGTAACATTCTCATTCTCATTCATGTCTGTAAAGGAATGGCTTGTTTGTGCTTTGTCACATGAAACTTTATTGATTTCCAGTCTCAAAAACGGTCACACTGTGCATAGTCGGTGTTAACACTGGGAACAACCTACTGATCTCAGCTGCAGCTATTTTCCATAGGTGTCCTCCTCAGATGAAGATTTTGTAGAATTAGTGATTATGTTTTGTTTGTGTTGTTTGAGTTTTGCATGAAGTTTAAAATTGGAGGAGCCTCGTCTTTGTCCTGCATGTGGCGTTTATTTTGACTGAGGTGAAGGAGTCCTTCCTCCCACCCACTCTGTAATCATGTTCATCAAAACTGCTGCTAGTCCACTCAACCCATGATAAAGCACTAGGTCAGAGCTGTCCTATAAAGCCAGGTGTTTGTCAGGGATCTCTATGAGGATGCTACAATTAACCAGTTGTTATTGTATGTTTATATATGTTTTTATTTCATCCTTATATTGTACACCCCTCAAAAGCCTTCCAGCTAGATCACATTGCATCCCAATCATATAGATCTAAATGTTGGTCCAGTAAATGTAGTCCTTTTAAAAGAGCATTAAAGAGTTTTTAAGGGAATTATGTAGTTGTATCTGTGAGCCAGGTTAGGATACATTCTATCGGAGTATAGATGTCTTTTTGTTACGGTCACTTCAAAAGCTCTTTAGTTAATAGTAGTGCTCTAAATAAGTAAAACTGGTGCTCAGGGACTATGGAGAAAGGTGCAATGCCGTGGCAAAGCTTGTGAACAAATGTGTGGCATTGACTTCAGCCCGACAAGGGTCGCAGATCAAAGATTAGCACAGACTATAAAAACTTTATGGATGGGCCTGATTGGCCGATGATAGTCAACAGAGCTGTTGCAGGAGGTTGCTGTCGGATTATGTGTAGAGAAGATGGAACGTACGTTGGTGAGATGGAGGAAATATTTGTGGAAGGGGGAATTTGTGCGTAAATCTTTTGTTGATCTCTCAGATGTTAATGTTTTACAGTACAGAGCTTTACAGTTATGAGCAAGAAAATGATACCGTACTTGAATTAAAAAGAATTCAGGTTCAACAATTGCATTCATCAAAATATAATGTATATTACTGTGTGTCATGTTTATTATTGTAACGTGTACTGCACGGGAGATGAGGTAGGACGCAAGTGCGGATATTCGGTGTGTTTATTGAAAGGGTTATTCCATAAATCTTCGTAACAATCCATAGCAGGGGTCAAAACACAAGCAGACAGGCGTTGTACAGGCAAATCCATATTCGTAGTCAGGGTACAGGCGTGGGTCAAAAACAAGGAGTCGAAAACAAAGAGGAAATCAAACAAACAAACAAACAAATCAACGGGGAAAAACAGACACCAGAACGCGAGACAGAAAATACATGAAACTAGACTTGGGAAAACGCTCAGAGTTGACGGTAGGAAAACACGACAATACTTTGCGACGATACATTGAAACCAGGGGGTATTTAACCACAAACGGTAATTGGATAATTGATGCTAATTAACGATTGACCAATAGGAAACCAGAGGGGGCGTGAACAGAACCAAAACAAGACACGTGAATAAAACAAAACAAAACACACGATTTACAACACAAACACGGAAGTGCACGGCTCGCTGGAAACTGCGGCGCGCACTTGAAGCGGGAGTCCGCGGCAGGGAGACCGTGACAATATATGTCTGTATGTACATAGCTAACTAATGGGAAATGTTCTGGAAAAATCCTGGAAAAAGATTTCTTAAAAAGAGTGGGAACCCTGACAGTAACCTAATAAAGAACTTTTCTGTTCTGCTCAGTTTTCGACTATTTTCAGGAAATGTCCCTTGAGCTCAGTGTAGCCTCTACTTTTGAAGCAAGTGCACTTCAAAGCCAAATACGAGTCTTTCACAGAGTGCCCAAATGCAAAAGACACCTCAGAAATGACTGAGCTTGTCCCTATTTTGCCAATGTCTGTCAACTTTAGCCAACACACACTGCTTGCCAATAACCAATCAATATCCACTCCACTCATTTCCATTGGAATTTAGAATCCAGTGTTATTCTAATGCAGCTCCAGACACTGAACTTCTTTTCTTGTGCCATCCCTTTACAAAAAATAATTCTTAAAAGAGCATCGTTAAAAGAATTAGGTGAAGGAATAGTCCATTTGCTTTAAACAAGAGCCTCTTTGTAACCGATTAACTCACATACGTCAGTGGGTGCTACAGACATTTAAAATAAGAGACATTTCAGCAGTGCCTGACGTCTGTAATCTGTTTGTCTGCTCATTATTCTCAAGAGTCCATCACATTTCAAGTAGCGTATTTATGGGCTATTGCCCTCTGTGTCTCGCTAGAGCTCCTGGCTAATATATCAAGTGCTCAAAGTAATAGCGTTGTGTGACACAATGGTAAAGGAAATGTTAAAATGTTAACATGCAACTATACAATTCTTTAGTAGATTCTTTCTTAACTCTTTCAATAGCTATTCTTTGGTCTCTTCAACATTTCCTGATGTTGTTCTAACTCATCTAGACAAATTTCATTAAGCTTAAATCAAATCCATAACCGAGCACGTCCATAAACTAACCGCTTGATTAATAATCAAGCACTTCTAAGGGCATACATTTCTTTGTGCCATGATCGATTAGAACCATTTGATCACAGCAAAATTCTCAGTATTGAATTTAAAAAAATAGTTTGGGGTAAAAAAGTTGAAACAAGTTTTCCATTACCTCACATGATCAGCCAAAACATGTTTGGTGTCCAAATTTAGCTTCTTCAGTTTTGCACTGGCCAAAACTAACGATGAGGTAGTTCATTTCAGAACTATAAGACTAGCATAACTAACAAGTAATGAAGGCCTATGGCAACCAATTAGCATCAGGTATGCCACAATCATCACACACGTGCCTAAACCTGCATTGGTGAGTGATTTTCTACCGTTTTTGACACTCTACTGCTATATTTAGAGATGAAAAGCACATTAAGTAGATGAAAACTGTAGTGGCTGCCATTTTGAACTGTAAAACTTTTTTTATATATGGGGGCCAGCAGGTAGTGTTAGTGCCTCACAGCTCCAGTGTCTGGGGTTCAATCCTGAGCTCCGATTACTGTCTGTGTGGAGTTTTGCATGTTCTCCCCATGTCCCCGGGTTTCCTCAGTGTACTCCGGTTTCCTCCCATCTCTCAAAACATGCACATAGGTGAATTGGCCACTCTAAATTGCCAAACAAAAGTTTGGATTAAAAATGGGGGGAGGGGTATGCTTGTTAGGGGGAAAAGTAATTACATCTGACTCAGGGAAGTACACACACACACACACACAAACACACACACACACACACACACACACACACACACACACACACACACACACACACACA
>JAOUQW010000002.1:8552078-8564849 GCA_028565825.1 Olivaichthys viedmensis | reverse complement strand
ACATTGTTATTTTTATATTTTATATTTTTATTGTACTTTTTCTATATTTATGTTCTTATGGTACTTGCTTTTTATTTATTTTATTTAAAAAAAAAAATTATTTCCATTCTATGTTTATTGTTATGCACCAACATACCAAGGCAAATTCCTTGTATGTGAAAACCTACTTGGCCATAAACCTGATTCTGATTCTGATCTGATTCTGATTCTGGAAGCAGATATGGGGGTGGATCACCTTATGGAACACAATGTTTATATGCCTCAGTATGCCTGGTTAGATTCACACAGATTCAAGGAAGTGGCCATCCATAACACCCACATGATGCTGCCCAAACCCTCAGAGTGATAGTTCACAACCAACAGGACTGGAATCTCCATTTGACCCTTGTCCTGCTCTCATATTGGATGGTATTGCAGGAGTCCATAGGGTTCACCAAAGTTCTAGTGATTATGTGGTGGGAGTTGTGGGCCCTGTCAATCTGCTCTTTGGCCATTACCCTGGCCTGGAGTTCCTCAGGCAGCCAGGTGTGGAGTGTGTGCATGCACTACAGAAATTTCTGAAAGCCATCCACAACCAGAATCTAGGGCACCTGAGCAAGGCTGGCACCCGGAAGGGTTGGAACTATGGAAGGCACTTTATGGGCCAGGGGTTGCAGACAGGCAAGTTAGTGTGGGTGTATATAACCCACAGCATAAGAACAACTGATCACAAATGTTGGACTCAGACTAGAGATCCCCTGTGAAGTTGTAGAATACCTGTCAGAGGTGGTGTACTGAGTGAGACTTCAGTGACAGCAATGGTGGTCTTGCATCAAGGTAGCCTGGTTTTGTACTGAGGCATCTTGCCAGTTGCACCTACCCAACTAGACACCTAACTATCTCTTGAAGCCTCAGCTGGGCAACCTGCAGAAATCAAACCAGCTAGCCTCTGCAATCCTGAAAACGCCAGGGCACAGCGTGACGTTACTGTGGATATCAGGACATCCAACTGAAGTGACACATGGACTAATGGAGAAATATGAACTACCATTAGGCAGAAGGTTCTGTTATAAAGTGATATGGGAGGGGGGTAGGTTGTATTATTTTTTAACATACCTCCTCTTGTTTGAAGCTGTTCTAGAAGAGCTTGTCAATAAAGCTTCAAAAGAGTATGGCTAGACTACCATGCGGTTGTCTACATGAAACAATTTTGATCTAAGTGCACTGTTAATGAAATGTTAATGTTTCACAGTCTACATGTTTAACACTGTGAGGATTTTGGTGGGGGTAACGTTCATTTGAAATCAAGCTATGTTAATGCTAGCACGCATGCCAGGTAGTGTGTAGTTTACCCAATGTCAGTTAGAAGAAGAGTGTTTAGTTAAGAAATTGGCTAGCTAGGCGACTCAGCTGGCTAATGTAAATTTAGCTAGACATCACATTAACAATGCACTGAGATAAAAATATACTCTATTTGTTTTATTTGGCTAGTATCCCAGCCCTGCCATGTCATCAGGTTTTATGTCTCATGGTTGTAAACGTTTCATGTTTCAGGTAAAAGTGGAAGACTGCCTGAACAAAACTGGAGTGGGCAAGTGTCTGATCCCCTCCAGTCTATGTCAATTAAAACAATACCAGGTATTAGATCAACTCCCCCCACTGGACTTTTGCTTCTGGGTTAATTACACCAGTTTTTTAAATGGTTGCACTGGTAGTTTTCAATGTAAAAAGTCAGGTTAGTTTATGATGCACCTCATATTAGGCCAATATGACACTCGTGTTGACCCCTTGATGTAGCAATTTAACATCATAGCACAGTTGGCTTGGTTTATGTTTCTCAATGTTTGTAAGGATGTACAGAATACCAATTAGAATACGTATTATATATCTACAAGATGCACTTTTTAGACATTTCAGGTGAGAAGTAAGCTACTTCTGAAACTAGTCTGAATATCCCAGGAGCATAATTTTAGTATGGCAGCTGCCACACCTTGGCTGCTGGTTTAAAGGGAAATAATAAATTATAAGGCTACATCAGCTGCGTCAATCCCCTCTATTACACTGCCTGGTCCTGTAGTGCGCCTATTGCTAGGCAATGAGATAGTCTACATAGAAAACATTGGCTGTGAGAAGTGTACACTATGTGAGTTAGCTAGCATCAGTCTGTAGCAATGAAAAGAAATCAAGTTTGCACAGCTGTCCCCAAGATTGAAAAATGTATGAAAAGCAGACAGATTCTACCTTGCTTCAGGCACAGATCCCAACTGTGAAATCCTTAAGGTTGGAGATATGGAGAAAAAGGAGATCTCACAAACATATAGGTAGCTGAAACAAAATTGAGCAAATAACCATGTTGTTGCATTCTTTGAAGAAATAGAGTTATTCCAGACTGCTGCGACATACCTATTTCAACTCTGTCTGATGAGAGATTTTTTTTTTGTGTCGAAACAAGTTAAAGGTTACTTGAGGGCCACGGTGACAGATGGCCTGTTATTGCACCTCATGCTGATGGCCATTGAATCTGTAATTGTTAATTCGCCAAGTTTGGAGAAGGCAGTCACAGAATTTGCACAAATGTTACCCTTTAGAATGCCCTTTTATTTTTAATAGCTAATTTAATTTCAATTATAATTTAATTTCAAGAAGTAGCGTAGCCAATTTTAGGCCAACTGTAAGGGTTTCAGAACTATTATAACTACTGTAATTCCAAACACATCAAGGCTATTGATGCTGGATGTGACTTTGTTATTAAGGCATCTGACAGCTACAAGCTTTGGTTACTGCCTTCGACTCAAGATCTTGAGGCTTGAGGCTTGGTGTGATATTGGTTCATGCTAGTAAAACATGAAGTCTCTCTGAAGTTTTCAAATAGCTCATGATCAGGAATAAGAATTTAGAGGACTTGTAGTCTGAACTCGCCACACTTTGTCTTTTGTGAACTGATGCCACTGGAATAGCTTAGACCTTTCAGATCATAAATGAGTGGCTTATGATTGTGAATACCCACAAAAGAACTTTCCAGGTCTGTCAGATGTGAAATAAATAAGACATAAATGAGAAATGAAGTTGAGTTATAAATGAGAATAAACGTCAGTGTGAGCAGGCGTGATGAGAAGCGGACTCGCAATAGGACCACGCGTCGCGCCTGAAGCAGGCCGGCTCTCTGCAGTGCGCGCGGGGCCGCGGGAGAAGCGCTGGCCGGCCAGGGAGGCGGAGGACGGGGAGAGGAGCGCGAGGAGGATCCGGGAGTCCGCGACAACAAAACAGAAAAGGGGCTCAGGCCTGGGACTTGGCAAAAAAAACACAAAAAACGGGTAATTAACGTTGTGCTCCACTTCTATAACACCCTGGCCCTTCGTCAAAAAAAAAAAAAAATACCGGTTCGCTTTTCAGGATGGCTGTGTAAAGCGAGCGCGACGTCGGAAAGAGACGGCAAGGCGCTTTCCCCCGCTGCTGCTGCAGATGTGAGATGCAGATGTGAGATGCAGACGTTGCGCTATATGCACGTGAACTTGAGCCGATTTTCTAGGTGGCAGACAAATGTGCACAAACGGGGCGCTTCTATAAACGACCGCGGCCTTTTTAGCACTGCTTTTCATTTAGAGATATCCGAATTACTTGGTGGATAAAATGGGCTTTTAGTGCTTCCTCGAATGGGCAAGGCAGGTGACCGGGTGCCACACACGCTTTCGGGCAACAAAAAAACAAAAACCCATGACACGTCGATATAAGGTTACTTCTTTTCATAGATTTGTGACCGGGGTCATTAACAAGGAACCGTTACGGAAAGCAAACGATCCGTTATTATTCTGTTTCAGAGCTATTCCATCATTTTTCCAGGTGACAATTCAGCTTGATTTATTGACCTCTAATTCTAATGTGTCTTGAAATGAGTCGTATCTTGTACCGCCCGTGTGCTATAATATCATATGTAACGAAGGAAAGTACATCATGTACAAACCTCCACAACTTCAGTAAGTAAAATGGCGTTGTAGGGAATACCACAGCCTATATGGAAGTCATATGTCTTTCCTGGTGAGGGTATATCATAGGTGTACTCTATGCAACTCGATTTGTGCTTTGCAGAACCGAGCTGGGCAGAGAAAAGCCCACCAAACACACAGATGTGCCCTTTGGGTAGTGACTTATGATTTAAATATCGCCTGTATTCATGCACTGTGGAGAATCAATATTTTATAACCTTGTTAGGGTAACTCTGGCAATCTGCTTTCATACTTCAGTACAACTTAATAATAATGAATTGTGGGAACAACACTTGAGGGTGACTTGTTGCCTCTTTGATTTATCGTATCTTGTCACCCAGTGAGTGAGCTGTTATTCGGGCCTTCTACAGTATACTGTGTTGGGAATATGGCAAGAAGATGTGGTGTAGATGTATTTATCACATGCTTTGTAAATGAACGGATTTGTATGATTGGATTTGAAGTGCAGCAGCGGAATAAGATTGGGCAAATGGGATTAGGGCAGTAGGACATGCTATATTTGGAAGTGTTCAGATACTTTAGCTAGGATTGCTCACACTGTAGCAACACTGGAGTCGGTGGGATTTGGTTTTCAGGAGATGCTTCATAGATTAGTCCTTGTGTTTTAGGCATAGTATTTCTGTTGAAGTGCTGCATTTCATAAACTTCATATGTGAAGTAAGTGACGTACTGTTCTTTTTTTGTTGTTGTTGCAGGGAAACCAAACAAGGGAGGATCATTGGAACTTTTAAAAAATTTGTTTTTGTTTTGATCTTTTGTGACTTTTGTACTATATTGGAAAGTGATTCTTTTGGTGATGCCTTCCAACACGGTCACCACCACTGCTGCTTTCAAAAGCTCTGACTTCAACAGTGGGGGAAATCACATGGTAAGAGTTTGCTCTTTGCAGCAGTGAGGCACTAGGTACAAATAATATCTGTAATGACAGCCACAGGTAAAAATTTAGAATGAGACAGAATCAACCACTGCAATTTAATTTCTCTTCATTACACCATCGATAATAATGTTGAATCGAATCCTAATACATACCTACATCTATAAAACTCATATTTAGTAAATATGCACTCTACTTGAATAATCTGTCTGTTTGTGAAATATGAGAGAATACTGCTTGGGTTGCTAACAACACACTTAGGAAATGTTTTGGTTCTGATTCTGAGAACAGAAAAATAAACATCGAAAGACACCAGGCATACTAATGACAAGCAGTGCATATAACCTCTCTGGAGGTCTTTTGAGGCATTATAAGTTTTGGAAAAAATAGCCAGATGTTAAGAGTATTTACTTTACAGTGAAATGTAATTAGGTAAAGTCTGACTAAGTAATTTTCCAACTAAATTTCAATGTTTTCATATTTTCCCCTGGTCCAGATGTTTCCAAATACAAGAGCTTGATAGTAAGTTGTGAGCTGAAATGATGATTGTCTCGTGTACTGCCGCAAGGGGTTATTTGGTGCACAACAGAACATGTGATGTATCGTGTTGAAACACCCAGGCATTGTTATCCTCCTCGGCCTTGGAGATTTGAACGGCAGTGTCATGCAAGTGTTTGGTGACGTGGGTGATGGCTTGTGGATGGGAGGATGCCGTATGGCTGATTTATAGACGAATTCATTCTCTTCCTCTCCACCCGCGGAGCCGCACGGGGCTTGCCGTAGTTCTGTTGCCTGGCAACAAGGCTCGCCTTAAATTATTGGCCACTTGCCAGAAATAGAGCAAAGCCATAGACGGTGTTGGCGAGTTCACACCAGGCAATGCCAAGTTTCCGAGCCCTTTCTTTGTATCTTTTTATTAAAATTATTTGTTGGCTTACAGGTGTTTGTCGGAGGAACGCAATCTGATGTTTGTGCCCCCAGAAGATAGACTGCCTAGTTTTGGTGAGGAGTAGTGTAGTAATAGTGTATTTCTGTGTAATCAGGCACTATTGCATTATATAAATAATTAGGAGTTAGTAATAATTAGGAATAATTAGGGATTAGCAGTCATTGCTCACTCAGCTACTCCAGACCTTTGGTCATGGAGGACAGGTTCAGTATCCCATGATTAACATGGTTTAGAGCATGGAGGTGCTATTCAGTCAAGTCTAGTGTCGTGACAACATTAGGATCGTCTTTTTCTTCCCTGTACACCCTAGGGTGCTTGGCTGGCAGGGAGAATGGGTGTTAGAGGGGGGGAGACACAGTTGTTCCAGACAAAGAGGAATGGGAAGGAGGGGAGAGAAAGAGCTGCCAAATGTCTTTGTAACTGTGTCAAGTGGGAGCCGAGAGTGGTAGGTCAGCTCCGGGGCTATAGAATCCTCACTTCACAGTGCCTAAAAGGGAGGTGTCACTCAAGTGACGGCTTTTCTCATTATCTAAATATCGTTGTCTGGACGAAAAAAGAGTGTAAAGAGATAGTGAAAGAGAAACCCATTCATCCCCTATTCATGTTGGGGTGTGTCTCTGGCTTGTGGAAAGCGTGTCAGAGTTAGCCATGGAGATGATAGAGATGATGACGTTACTCTCTCCTCTCCTCCCAAGATACCCTGAGAGATGCAAACTGCCTTAACTGCATGCATGCTCTCAGAACACTAATATACATTTATATCAATCACATTTCCAATTTATTCACATCATTAAACCTCATGTTCTGTTTAGCACTTAGCAATGTATATTCTATTGACCGAGGCCATGTCTTTTAATTTAAGGTTTATTGGGCAGATCTTATCTTCATCTCGATTATTGTAAACCCCTTCACATGCTTGGGGATCCTCCAGATAGCAGGTGTGAGTGCACAGGTGTGCGGGCAAATAAGAGGAAAAAGTGGTAATGTGACAGGGACTAGAATCACCTTTTGGTCCAGTCATTTTAGCACTTTTATTATATATTGTTACTGTCAGGTCAAAATAACCTGAACATAATCTCTAATATAAGTCTAATATAAATGTGACTTTTAAAAAGGATTTAAAAAAAATGTTTCTTAGAGAAATTGAGCCAAATGGAGAAGGTTCAAGTTTGAAAAATCATATTTAGTCTTATAACTTTCAGTTACAGTAAAAATTTTAAAATGGGTCATTTTAAACCAAATTAATACACATTTAGTGTGAAAGCAATAGCAGATTATATTCTAAGAAAAAACAGACTTTGAAACGGTAGGGAATGGAGGTGTGATGTGCTGCTTTTGTGACATGGAGCCTGTTTGTCATTTGAGCAGAGTGACAGTGTGAGTCGGGAGAAGGAGCCAGCTGGGGCGGACAGGCCAGCGCTCAGCACTCCGGCCCGCAAAGTGGGACGGCCCGGCCGCAAACGCAAACACCTCCCCGTGAGTATGCTGCAGTTAGTGTACAGTTTAGCTATATCACAACACTATTAAAGGCAGAAAAAATAGGGTATGCAAAATGTATCAGCTCAAATCATTAACAATTATGTTTTTAGCAGCATGGTCTTACACTTTATTATTATTATTTGCTCGACTCAATTTGTACGAAAAGTCCCAACGGTTTAGGTTAGGGTTAGGGGCGGGGTTGACATTTGTACATTTTCTTATGACTTCATTCGAATAAAAATCAAACAAAATCCAACTACATTGTCTTTGCCCGTTGGAAATTGGACACTTTTTTTGTTTTTCAGATATTTGAATGCATGATTTTATTCAAATATATAATTCTTCGCTGTAATTGTATAATTCATTAATATCCCCATGGATAGGGGTATTGTATGTAATCTGTCTGTCTATGTTTACCTGGCTGGTTATTGGCCAGTGAGGCTGAAGGCTAGCTGTGGGGCTACATCTCATGTTGCCCTGCATGTGTGTTTAGACTGTCTTCAGTTCTGACCCCTGACAAGAGATCATGTCTGGGTCACCAGGTCACTGAGGCTGTTGCATAACACTCATTCTCTGTCATAGGCTGAGAGCTGACTCATTTGTCTCCTCTGTTTACTCTCACTCTCTCTTGGTGGATTTCTCTTTGCTTTTACTTGGATTTGTCACTTTGCTAATCCACTTTAATTGTTCACTTTCAACTGTTTCTCAGTGCCACTCTATACTAGTCTACATTCTCTTTGTCACTCTCATTTACTCCTTAGAGAAGCCACTCTGGGAAAATCAGCTAGGGTTTTTCACATCCACCCCCTGCTAAACATCCTCTGCTGTGAAGCCCATTTTCCTGTGTTTGAAAATAAATCTAGCTCTTGCATAATTAATCTGGAGAGGGCATGTCAGGGAACACGGTGATCAGCTGCCCCATATCCGCTCCTCCTTCCCCCTGGGGTTTTCTGATTCTATTACCCCCATATACCATCCCTTCAATAGGTAATTGTGGCAATAGTAGGGGAATTTCAGTGCATGCAGTGGTGGACTGTCATATTTTCATTCTGCCTTTGACTGTCTCTGTAAAATATATCTGTAATGTAACCCTGTTTGAAGACGTGTCCCTCAGGGAAGTAATGAGAAAGGTGTTCACCCTCTCACAAGATGTGCTCCACTTTTTATCCTGACCCAGTAATGGTATTGTTTCCACACAGTGTTTTTTTTTAAAACGCTATTTTTACGCCATAATGTTAAGACAGCCCATTTCCTTCCCCTTCCTCTTTTGCAAGACTACAAACACCAGACTATGCATGAACAGGTTTCTTAGCTTGTGTAGGAAAGGTGCTTTGTCTAAAGTTTGCCATATATTTTCGCTTGAACATCTGTCAACATCTGTTCATTGCCCATACTGCTCTGCATGTGATTTGTGTACTTAATCCCATGTTTATTAGTTACAATTTGCCAGCTGTTTTATTATTTGTTAGAGCTGAGTAATGGGTCCTCCTTTCTGCTTTATGAGGCCAAGATGGTGAGGGTTAAGAAAAGTAACTCATGCGGAGCCCACTAGCTCCTTTCTGACAAACAGCCAACATTCCTCCCATACCTCCACCCCTTTGAAACGTTGAGTAAGAAATGAAACAAATGGAAAGAATGCACCATACAGCATATACAGAGAAGCTTTGAGCTGCGGTAGAAGTTTTACACATAATCCGTCCACCTCATACAGTACTGTGCAAAAGTCTTGTAAACATAAGTTTCTAAATATCAAAAAATTACTATAAAGATTCTCTTAGGTAAACTGCCGTGCAGTTTTATAAGGAAATCGGCTGGTATATTGTTCCAAACATCTTATTACGGTTATTCTGCAGACTTTGGCTGTTTCACTGCCTTCAGTCTTGATGATGTTTTTATCTAAAAAAAAGAAAAGAAAAGTAATCTATTATTTAATGTGTTACTTTCTTTAACAACATGCAAAAATTGCATTTGGAAAATGTTTGGAAATCAAAAAGTTGCTCTTTTTCTTTCACTGACACACTAATGCAGAAGACATAAAATAAACATCTAAGACCAAATTTATAGAAAAAAAAGGAGGATGCCTTAGACTTTTACACAGTACTGGAGACCGGATTCAGTTCTCACACTTTAGAGAACAGCAAGAAACAGCCAGTCCGGCAGTTTCTCTAGTTTTCTTCTTTTCTTTTCTTTTTTGTCCTTTAGCGTGAGTCGTGAAATGGCTGTTCTGTATCTGCCTTCTTTGATTTCCCCTTCACAAGAATAGCTTTGACACTCTAAGCCAGTGAGGTGAAGCAGCAGCTGCAAGTATGAAGAGCAACGCCACTGTCAGACTGGCAGAGGTGTTCTCCTGAGGCTCTCAATCTGTTCGTCTTGATTTCAACAGTTTCTCATATCAATCTTTTGCCACTTGCGAATGTTGCTAAGGCAGGTGTCTGGATCAGTGGACCGATATATCTTTGTGTGAACAGATTAATAAGCCGCTATACAGGATATGTTGTCATAAAGCATGGGGGCTTTGTGCTGGCGTCTTGGGTGACTTGACACTGTTTTCATACACCCGCATATGGAAACTGTCCAGTAAGTGGTACGTGCATAATAAGAACCATCATTGTATGGAATGAAGTGGTGCTTGTGCGCTGGCCTCTCAAACGAAGGCCAAACCTTACTAGTGAAGGGAAAATGTGTTAAAACTATAATGTCTATTGTTAAAAAGCACTATACAAAATAAAACAGAGTAAATTATGGACCTACTACCAAATTCTAAGTGTTTACAGAGTCCCCGAAAGGTTTTTAAACAAATATTTGAGACTCTTTTGAAGGCATTATGGTCGACTGAGCACAGTGTTTCCCTTTAGCCAAAACCACTATGCGCCCTCCCCCCACGCAAAGCATCTGGACTGATGGGGTTTTCAGGAAAAAAGATCACTGCTGAACCTAGTTTATGCCTAACTGCACACACTCCCCCATTCCCCCCTCCAGGTTTCTCTCATACTGTATTCATTTTCCTGCTTGAAGGGCAGGACCGTTTCTAACATCGCTCCCCCATATTTTAGAACATTTAGTGGTAAATGGAAAAGCAAATAAACAACGTGTGACATGTTATTTCCGTACATTTGGAGGTTTACTTCAAAATGTATTTTTCCTCCTAGTATTAGCCAACAGTAGCTGCTACATTTTCTTCTCCATTGCACCACAGCTACCAACCTGAGAGGCTAAACATGTGACTACCCCATGACACTTGTAGCACTTTGGGGGTTTTAGGACGATCCCAAGGGTTCAAAGTAGAAAGAGGTCCTAAAATGTTACTGATAGAATCCTGAATTGAAACATGTGTTTATTTAATGGCTTAAAGACAACCTTTATATAGAACTTGAATGACAATGCCTGTAGTTTGCCTTTTGTCAAGACTCAAGTGTGCCTCCTACGGCTAAACGCTGAGATTGAGTGTTTCACTAAAACAAACGTCTGGTTACCAGAAACGGGAAGAGAGGAAACTACGGGATGGATTGCAAAAATGGTAACGATAGTATGTAACTCAGTTTTTTAACAGTATAGGTGCATTATGTCCAGCATCTAAAATATATAGTTTAGTTGTTAGCAAGCTTGAGCTGCCTACGGTTTATGTCAAATGGGAGATCCCAGAATAGCTGTTACGTTTGCAAACTAAATATATATTGAGAAGCAGCACCTATTATAATCATTGTCAGATAAAAACTGATTGATATTATTTCAGTGCAGAGTAGGGATTTACACACTTATGTAGTTACATTGTGTTTGTTGGTACTCCTTTTCTGTATTACTATTTGCAGCTAATGTCCCAATTGGCTATAAAAATCCAGAGCAAGCGCCATCAGGCACTTTGTTTTCCCTCATCTTTTGGCTTGCTGGTTGATGAAATCTGAAGATGGCTAGCAGAATACCCTGGCCCTGATTTGCAAAAAAAGTGCAAGCTGATTTACTAACAGGGTTTACAGAGGATTGCATCTTTCAAATGAGAAAAATTGCATGTCTTGTCCGTTTTTTGCGTGTGTGCCTTAATGAATATGCAATTTGAGGCATTTCTACCTAAAGGTGCAAAATACAGGGCGGTGTGAATGCAAATAGATTAATTTGGCACCCACATTGAGATGTCCTAAGCTTAAAAGCCATGAGAACTGTAATTGAATAGAATAGAATGCTCCTTTATTGTCACATATACATACACAAGTACAGTACAGTGAAATTGATTCTTTGCATATCCCAGCATGTTGGTAAGCTGGGGTCAGAGCACAGGGTCAGATAACAGGATTGGTAAAGAATTACACCTGCAACCACTGGGACTTACTTAATATTCATACACTTAACCTAACCCTATAACAAAGAATAATAACATGGGGGACGAACTAGAACTTTTCTGTAGCTGTAATGAACGTATTGTAATCACAGGTTACTGTAGGGAGGCAGACTTATATGTGTGAAGCTGTGATTTGGCCTTGAACTGGTGACCGCCTATCTCCACTGGCATTAACACAATAATGCTCTGAGCCACCGGTGCAGCGCAATAATTATGAGAGTATGAATAGATAGGAGGAGGTAACCTTGGGAGAATTCAAGACTCAGCAGGGCAGCACTGTGAATTATGAAACATTTCTGTATTCTAGTTCATAAGGTATATACGTTAATAGTTAGCAGTAAGGATATTAATATACTAGTTATGACTGTAATCGTAATAACTATAACTGTAGGTATAACCCCTTGGTGAAGGAGAAGGTTAATCAATCAATCAGCAGCCAATTAATGACGAAGCTTGTAGGCCTCTAGATGGTAGGAGTAGGTTTCTGATGACAGCAGAAATTTGTAGGCCTCATAAGTAGGATCTGGATGGAAGCAGAGCCTTTTTCTTTTAGTCTTCGGGATGGTAGGAGTACGAGCAGGTTGAGGATCTGGATAGAAGGAGGAATTTATGGGCCTCAGGCAACCCCTTGATTGGTGTAGCTGGAGAGGAAAGAAAAGAAAAACCTTTTAGTATAGTGGAGTGACATATGCATAACTTCTTGAAGATGATCTGAGTTCCTTCAGGCCCAACTAGTGCAGCATACGACTAAAACAGGAGAGCCTGTGAGCCGCACATTCATTATATGTCTTTGAGATACCAGGGCAGATATACATCTATAATATATCCCCTGAATGCTGTAGCAGGAATTTTAATGTATCCAGGGTGAAGAAGACAAGGGTTTATAGTCAGTAATCTGATATCCTGCTAAGTTAAGAAAAACCCTGAGGAGCAGCAGCTTTTCTTCAGTCTTAAGACTGAAGTCGGTGACCTTTAAGTCATGGAAGAAGTGTGATCGTATCCCAGCGAGTATATGTATTGAAACCCACTAGAAAGCATTACAATCTGGATGGTAATTGTTAAAACAGGTAAGTGGTAAGTGAAAACAGGTTGTTAGAAAATATGCAATGTTATTTTACTGACAAAAATAGGTTATTTAGGGGTTACATATCTA
>JAOUQW010000002.1:8524915-8536493 GCA_028565825.1 Olivaichthys viedmensis | reverse complement strand
TCACCATAAAACACACCAACAGAGCCAATGTTCAAATAAAGCTATGCTTACCACACCCCCTTATAAGATGTCACCTCTTCTATCAAGAGGTTCCACTGCAAGGGCTTAGTAACATAAGTTTTGACCTTCACTTGTTAGGCCAGAAAAAAAACGCTGCTAACTTATACTGTCCCAATTAACCTAATGTCCCAATATACCCGAATTCACCCTATGGAGTGTAGGTATTACCTTCTGCCTGAAAGGGTGCTAGTGGGGATTTTCTGACATGGCTCAAGCACTTCCAGCTAAAAACAACGGAATCCCGGGATCTCTACAATCCGGGTATAGCGCATTATACACCAGAAGCGATGAGGGATGTGCGTCACGCCGCAACCCACCGTGGTGCTTTTCAATTTACACCAGACGCGAGTCGCGCGTAAATATAACATGCAAATGGCCGTACTAACAAATGGATTATTATGAACATGTGTTACCACTGTATATGATCAAATAAAATTTGTTAATCTCGTGAGATTTTCACCCCAATGTTCAGTAGCAGTTCGAAGTTAGAATTTTACCCGACGCCGCGGAGGCGCACGCTGGACTACAGGCTGAAATATAGCTCTTGTACTGTTTAAATTCTGAATATAGAATATAGCATGTGTTACGGTGTGGTGGCACGGGGCTGCGGACACAAGCGCGAAGCCACTTAGAACATCAAACGTATTTTAATATTAACAGAACCGGGTTGATGCAGAAACTAAACACGCCGTGACAGGCGTGGTGACAGCATGAATATTATATATTTTAAGTGCTTCTAGTTAGAAATTACGAGTGTGACGACACGCAGCAGAAATAGAACGAAAAAAATTCACATCGTTTAACATGGGAACGTATCGGAAGCGGGCGCGCTTACTGCATCGGGAGATGCAGTTTTTGTGACTTTTTGTTGTCTTTGGTGATGTCGCAAATGAATGATCAAATTTGATTATGTCGTATCATATGTGTTGGCACACTGTCACCGTTCGAAAGATCACTGTTGTAGTTGCCTGGGTAACTGTAGTGTTTCAACCCAATACATAATTTGGGTTGTTCCAGCTCAGGCTTGCTTTCTCTTACACTCGTAGTTCTCTTTTAGGAATATCATAGAGTAAAACAGGAAACCATTCCAATTAATGTCAGTATGTCGCATATTTTTATAGGATAAACTGTAACTGTATTCAACTGTATTCGATTCACAGCGCGTATTGTATCGCAAACCCTGTATCGAAAAAAACCTCGTAAGTAATCGCGTATCGTTACACCCCTACTCTATGGTAATTTGGCAAATATACTGTAGATCAGTCCTATTATATAGCGGAGTCATATGCTGCTGTTGCCTTTCTTCTCCATCTTTCTGATTCTCGTCTCCACTACTCTTTCAACCATTAGTCTTTTATCCTGTATTATTTCACTGCGCATATGTAGAATATATAGAATGAGAGTGTTAAAGTCTCTATATACTAGACCATCATTGTATAGAAGAGCTACCAGGAGGCATTACATTTCTTTACAGATATTAATTTCCACTTTGACAAAGTCTGGATGGACTATCAAGATCTTTTGCTCTAATTATTTCTTCTTGTGTGGTTGTGTTTCTCTCTAGATGTAGAGCACAGGGAGGACGAGAGTGGGGACTCTTCGAGGAATGAGGTATGGAACTCTGGTGTGGTCAGTCCGTCCTCTAACATTGTGTGTATATTGTATACGTGTGTCTATGTATACAATATATATTCCAGTACATTGCTTCTTTCCCAATAGCCTGTCTGCAGTGAAATCAGTTTCTAGTTACAAAAGTACAAAAACAGTTACAAAGCTATTTTCCTGACATTGGGTAGTTGTGAAAGAAATGGTACCCTAATGGCTACTAGAGTTGAAATATCAAATACACTTGGTCCTTTGGTTGAATGGAAAGTCCTATTTCTCCACAAGCAGTGGTTGGCTGAGGGGATATGGGGGATAGGTCCCCTGTCTGAGTGCTCACACACTCTATGCACTGCCCAGCTCTCTGGTCTCTTTCCTCCCCACACCCAAAACTCCAACAAACAAACTCTTCCGTATAACTCTGAGAAACCCCCCCCAAAAAACCCACTAGCTTCCTTCCCTCTTTTATCGACAGCACAGAGAGATAAGGTGAGTAAATTAAACAAGCAGCTATTTTTTTTCTTTTCCTTTTTATTTGTCCCTTTAAACAGGGAGCTCGAGGCAGGCTCCGTGGGGGAGTGGGCTGGGAAATCAGTCTGCGCCAGAGACCCATGCCCAGAGTAACCTTCCAGGCCGGTGACCCTTATTACATTAGCAAGAGGACCAGGGAGGAGTTGCTGGCCAAGTGGAAGATGGAGGTGAGTACTGGAGAGATAGGGAGGTAGAAATGCAGGTCAGCACTGTGAGAGCAGGTCCCATATGCATCAACGAGTGCTGATCTGGGATCTGATTCGCTCTAATCATGTTGGTTAGGATTTGGAAAAAGATGAAAGCTGATCTAATATTAGCATTGAAAATCTGAGATGTTTGTTACAACCTAAGAAATCCTTTCTGGGGAGAGCTTGAGAGTGAGGAAAAAAAACTTGCGAAAGCCAAGTGTATTTGATAACTCATCTGATATCTCATGAAGGTACCATTTATTTCATGAGCAGTTTTGCTGGTTGCATGCTAAACCTAAAGCCTATCACTCTTGGATTGTTCAGTTGTGATGATTTTTGAAATTTACTTGAACTGTTACCCTGCATAGTATTTTACTCATCTTATTATTATTTTCTGATCTTTGTTAATGTCAGTTAGTTATGCATGCTAGCACTACAGTTGGATTCAGTTGTTATCCTCCCTGATGACAAAGAAATAATTGGAAATCAATTAGTGGATAACACAGAGGGAAGAATGGATTCTTAATCATCATTAAGCTTTCATTAGGAGATGATCACCAGACAAGCTAGTTTTCAAATTGCCCGAGTCATTTTTCCTTACTCTAGAGAGTATGCATACGCCAAGAGCAGGAACCTCTGCACCCTCAACACATACGGAGAAGAAACACACAAGAACCTTGAGTTAAACTCATCATATTTAAGACGAACACGGTGTGAGCTGTGTTCCGTGGTCTGCAACCTGTCACTTGTAAGGCGAAGTGTCTTTCCAGTCTCCTTGCTGGCAGCAGACAGTTCTCCCTCTAGTAATGTAGGGTACAGTGAGAGGCTCCGTGTTACATAACATTCTGTCTCCATGGCAATGAAATGGGGCCTACCATTGGATGGCTGCCCCTTAAGCCTTTCCCCTGCCCCCTTTTCCCCCTGTCCAAGCGGGACTGAGGAGAAGCCATAAAAATGTCAGAGCAGCTGGAAATATTGCCAAATTAGCAGAATACGCAGTTGTCTGGTGAACATCGTAACATTTCAGTAGAGCAGGCGTCCATATGGACGACTGGAATTCTCTATCGGATCATGTCAGGGAATGTGTTTTTTTACCCTCTCTGGATAGGCATTTTGCAGAAGAGCCCATATTTTAATACATTGTTCAGTTTGTTTTCCAAAGATAGCTTCATGCTGCCATCCTTTATGCACCTCACAATTCAAAACATTTTAGTAGGAAACACTACTGAACAGGGGGGCGTTCTTACTAGGTAAGAGTTGCCAGTGTAGTCGGGATGGTGTAAGAGGAGTGTTATGCAGGGGATTGAAATGCTGCCTGCTTTGGCTTCGTGAGAGAAGGGGCTCATGTCTTTATTTTTTTAAATAAGTGCGCAAAGTTGCAGTCGATTCCTCTCTCCCACCCCTTTTCCCTCTTCACTCCTCCTCGTCCCTCCTCTCAGCTATGGAAATTAACTCAGTGCTATGGATATGAGGGTGAAGATGAGGTTTGCAGCAAGTTTCCAGCGTTGCTTGCAAGACGGCCTCCTGGCTGACTGCCAACATTTTGCAAGTCCTCTCTAGCCAACCAGAATTCCTGTCGACAACCACCTGACCCTAAATTCCCAGACAAAGAAATGTTCATGCTTTCTATTTTTTTCCTTTCCTTTTTTTTGAGAGGTCTCCTCTAACCCGAGAGTGGGGGCAAGGGAAAAAAAAAAGCAGAGAGGCACACGTTGGATTTAAAGTGCCGAGAGCAGGCGTGCATGGGTAGGTCGGCTGGGTTGTTTGTTGTTGATAGCGCCGGGTGTGGGGGGGCAGTGTGCATGTCTGAGTAGGCTTTGCTGGGGGAGGAATTATGCTGACTTCAGGTATTTCCAGGAGACTTGTAATGGACCATCTGCTCTGGGCAGCTTAAAGGAAACCCGTCTCTTTCAGTCCGGAGAGGAGGGAGCTCAGGCGTTCGCTGGAGTCCACAGGAAAAAAAGTAGATTTGCTTGACTGTATGTAATCGCAGGGGATCGCCGCATGCTCAAAGTATTTCCTGTTTCAATGTCTCTGCTGCAGTTTCTTTCAAAGTCTCTGCTGCTGTTTTGCCTAAAACTGTTTTGAAGTTTAGGTGCTACATGCTGGTTGATCATGCTTTTTCTTGTGTTTGTTTAATGCAACAAGCTAAAAAGTAGTGATATATTTTATGCTGAGTGTAACCAGAGATTTGTATGTCTTTTAGTGCAGTTGTTGTGTATTTATGCAATGCTGATAAGCTTATCTCTTGCTCTGGATTCCAGGAAAAACAGTATAAGCATGTGAATATTGTCTTTTGCCCTGGCTTGTGTGGAAAACGGAAATGTGGTGCCTGTCTTTTTAAGAATATGCAAATGAAGAGAATGAACCCAGTGAACCTGCATGGCGTATGCGCACTGCCGGAGCTGTGGGTCAAGGCTAGCAGTACAAACAAGGACAGGCTTTTAGTCTTGCCTGACTATTTTAAGCCTAATCTTTTGCCAATTAATAAACAGTTATTAGGGAAAAGACAGAATTTGTACAATACAAAAACTTATTTTTTTTTAGTGCTATGATCAGGGTAAAATGAGAGTGAACATTTGAAAGAGCTTCTTTATTAGGGCTTTGTTTGGTCTCTTTTTGCATGGCTGACCTCTGTACGGCTCCTAATTGCTAGAGCTCTTTAAGGGCCTTTACACAGTGGAGGCCAGATGCGTCCTCTGTCCTGTGCTCTCCAGAGGCCAAGGAGTGAGGGCGCTTTGTTCGGCCCCTCACAGAGGTCACGTCAAAATCAATGTGATTGTCACACGATGATGATGATGGCAATTCATACTCCGCAGGAATGCCACATTTAAATTTTACGCTGCCAGAGAAAGCATTGAACAGTTCTCTCAAGGGCATCTTTCTTGTATTGTATGGGGCTTTTACATGGATGACCTGTTTGGTGTGTGTAGTCACTTATGTTTACTCACTAATCTTGTCATCCTGAAAATGTGTGGCTTGTTTTAAGTCATGATATGTAGGAAGCATGTCCCAACATAATATGTGTAGTCTTATGTAAATGATAATTAAGTTTTAAATGCTGATCAATAACCATTCACTAAGATGTCTCGTTCCTTATGCTATTTTTCTTTTTACTAAAATCCCTAGTACACTAATTTGGAGTGTTAAGGGGCACCATGAAATTACAGAGACATTTTTCAGTCAGGATGAGCATTCATATGTATGTGTGGTATTGCCTGAAGGATGTTCTTTTCATCCAGAGAGCAAGCTGGGTTCCATTATCAGAACTGGTTGCTCCTGTTACCTTCTTGGGCCTTTCATCACTGGTATTGGCCCATGAGCAAAAAGTGACAAGACACTCCGTTATGGTTTGAACAAGTCTCTACCATGTGTTTGCGTGCAGTGGGGAAAAAAACCCACTTTCATCAGACAGCAACCTGTCTGTGCCGTACCCTCTGATCTATTATAAAGTAAAACTAAAGCAGATATTGATTGACAAGTAATTTATACATTTGTTTATTTCATTGACATAACGCCAGTAGTGCGCACTAGCTGATCCAGCAATACAGCCGTTTCCAGAGTGTTTTCAGCTAGGTTTCTGCCTCGCACACGATCTGCGGCACATATGACTTGGTCTTGCCAAAGCTGTCAGTGGTGTGCGTGTGTGTGTGTATCTGATAAAGGCTGTACTGTACTGTACTTCCAAAACCCTACACCCTCCGTGCCTACCCCCTCCTTGCCCGTGATTTGGAGAGTCAAACTCTCCCTGCAGTGAGGCCCCTGAGAAGGGGCATTTACAACTGGGAAAATGTCCAGAAACAAACCCCGACTTCTTATAGCCATCTCACTCTTCTCTGCTTTCCAGTGCTGTGGGCATGGGGTGTTGGGGGGAGTCAGTTTTCAATTGATTTTCTAGATAAATAACCCCTTCCTTTCCCCCGCTGGAGAAAGTGGGCAAATGAGATTCCTCTCTCTATTTCTCTAAGTCTGCTGTATCTACTTCTGAAATATTATATAATGTAATATATTTGGTTTTGTGTATGCCTAAATAGGGAGAGTTATATTAGTTATAATAAATCTTGACCACCCTTTAGTTTTGGTGCTTCTAGAGTGAAACAGACAACAGAAGGGTATTGTTTTTGACCGGGTCTTTTTTTTGTTCTGTGCCAAGGACAACTTAAATCAGTCTTATTTATTCCCAGCTTATAGGTGTGGTTTATTGCATCAAATGTAAATTGTCTACATTCGGAACAATAATGCATGTCTTGGAGGCTCAATCAGCACAGGGAGCCCTGGCAAATATTTGGCTTAGATAAAGGCGTAGACTCCAGATTTCTTTTCCTAATACATTCATGTGTGTCTGCTTAGCTTGAATCACCTGGTCCAAGATTGTAGGGATACAATACAAACAGACAAAGACACGTAAACTCAGTAACCCACTGTCTCTGTTGAGTGGCTGCCAAACAGTATAGAACATATGGCCTAGTGCTTTGAACCAGCCAGGGAAGCTATACAGATATTTATAAACTACAGTGGAGCTTAATGATTGGAGGCCACATGTTTCTACTCCACATCATTACCCCCTCTCTTCTCTCTCTCTCTCTCTCTCTCTCTCTCTCTCTCTCTCTCTCTCTCTCTCTCTCTCTCTCTCTCTCTCTCTCTCTCTTTCTCACACACACACACACACACACACAAACATACACACACACACACACACACACATACATACATGTATACACTCAGTGCTCCTGGCTTCACTCCCCCTTGTGGGCCAATGTGAGTGGAGATATGTAGTGGGTAAGAGAGAGAAAGAGCACGAAAGAGTGATGCCTTTTTCCTTCTCCTTCCAAACTTGCCTTGACCAGGTTTACATCTGTGATGATTGAAACTTGAGATGGTGTTGGATGCTGGCAGCAGAGGGAGCACAGCTGTAAAAAAGATTCACGTGAGTGACTAAACTACAGAGAAGGAGAGAGCGAGAAACAAAGCAACAGAGAGAGAGAGAGAGAGAGAGAGAGAGAGGTTGCAGAATGTGTGCAGCTGTTGGGGATTTTCTGTGAGCAGCTTAAGTCACGGCTTGGCCCGCATCCTCTGTTGTTGACCTGATGAGTCCGGTTCGATAAACTCAGTGAACTCTGCACCATGCTGTTTTCCATGCACCTCAACCACAACAGAAACGTCATGGCTTCAAAGTGGCCACAAATGGCTTTCTGTTTAGGGGCTCGGGGGGGATTGTTTCCATACTTTTTTTTTCTTTGACCTTCCTCAGTCTCAAAAGGGAGTTACTCTTAATCAAGAGGACTGGAAATATTTTCTTCAGCATGTGGGATTACTGTAGTGTAAATAAACCTAGTGATTATCGTCATGGAGCCGCGTCATTCTCAGGAGGGGCTGTCATAGCGAGTCCGCCTCTTCTGACTGTGCTTTACCTCTCCCTCTTCTCTGTTCCTGTCCCACGTGCTGCAGGCAGAGAAGAAGGCCAAACTGGTTTCCATAATGAACTCAATAGAGGAGCTTGGAGAGGTGGAGGACGAGGCTCAGACGGCCTGCGGCATCATCAGCAGCCCACTGACCACTGCACCACCACCAACAACACAACAACAGCAGCAACTAAGCCAGGCTCTTCCCAAAGCTCAAGCTCAACCACAACCACAACTACAGCCTCCAGCCCAGCAGCAACAACAACAGCCTACAGACCCGGCGTCCCCTACAGTGGCTACCACGCCAGAGCCAGTGCCTATAGCGGACGGAGACAAAAACTCATCCAAGTCCACCGACACGGAGGCTGAGTATGAGGTACTGACACATCTGCAGCAAGTGCACACCTGTCACTGTTACTGTAATGAAAAAAGAATTACAAAGAGAAGCATGATTGTGGATTAAAGTGTCTAATTTTGGAATGGAAATTAAAATGCTATTGATTGTCAGCACTTAATCTAATTGATTCATTGGTTGCAGCAATCTCTTGAGGTATGGCGTTCTGTCATGTTTGTTCCTGAGAGCTGCTCTCATCATATGTGTAAAATAGTGGCTCACTATCTTGTAATAATGATGAAAGGCTTGGCAACTTTGCCAGGTTTAGAATAGAACAGAGCAGATAGCCACCTGGTGGACAGATTTTTCACTCAATCAAAAAAGCACATTACAGTTTAGAACTCTATCAGCATACATCTCTATCAGAGATTCTATCAGCATGGACTGCATGGTGAGGTCTGTGTGTCGTGTGCAGGATGGCCGAGGCTTTGGCATTGGTGAGCTGGTGTGGGGGAAACTGCGCGGTTTCTCTTGGTGGCCTGGACGCATCGTCTCCTGGTGGATGACCGGACGAAGCCGAGCCGCCGAGGGCACCAGATGGGTCATGTGGTTCGGTGACAGCAAATTCTCTGTGGTAGGTTTTTTTTTAAATCATCTCAATTACTGGTATTTTAAATATCATATTAGTCAAAATATCTAACAGGAAAATATTTGTTATATGAAAAATAAATTACAATGAGTGGTGCAATACCTCCTGTAGCTGTGGTGAGTTGAAGTTGTGTTCCAAATGTTCCTTGTTTTCCAGGTCTGTGTTGAGAAACTATTGGCTTTGAGTTCCTTCTGCAATGCTTTTCACCAGCCAACTTACAACAAACAGCCAATGTACAAGAAAGCCATCTACGAGGTGCTACAGGTACGGACAGATTTAAACCCTTGCGGTACGTGCACACTGCGCGCGCGCAATTATCGCCCTCCGCTTCCCGCACCTTGTACCTGCCACTTGACGTGCATACTGCGCGTGGCGCGAGCGCTTGGGGGTCGTGTCTGTCTACAATGCAGCTTGCAAACGAATAAATTATGAAATCGTGGATTTCAAATAAATCTTTTATTTTTTTAAAGTAATCACTTGGTTCTAAAAACAGACTGCTTGAATGAACTCTTTCATTAGGTATATTTAAAATGTTGTGGTGTAAACTCACCAGGAACAACAACAATGTTGGAGACTTTCTGCCATGTAGTATTTCTTTTATTTTTGTCTTTATAATCTTTTAGTTTGGGGCCATACAAGATTGCTATTATTAACTTTTACTAATGTTTTTTGCGGTGGGGAACAAGTGACAGACGGAACTATCTATGCCGACTCTCATACGGTCGGACAACAGAAGCTTGCCTACTGAGTCCTGATTGATCAGCGCTACGTGGCTGCCCATTGGGTGCGAGATTTCAAAAGGCGAATTCGCATTCAGTGTGCATGTACCGTTAAGTATGCACTTTAACTATAGGATCATAAATGAAAGTGGGTTTTGTATAAAACAGAAATGTGACCACTTCAGCTGTCAACTGGAATGTTTTTTGGACCATGTGGCTATCTGACCATGTGGCTACTATGGTCACACAGGTAGCCAGCACTAGAGCAGGAAAAGCGTTCCTCACCTGCCCCGAGAGCGACGACACCGACACCTGCAAGTCGGTGGACATGCAGAACAAGCAGATGATTGAATGGGCCATGACAGGATTCCAGCCCACTGGCCCCAAGGGTCTGGAGCCTCCGGAAGGTAAACATTACTGCCATGTTCTCCTTTTGAAAGGGATTATGAGAACCATGTGGTTAAAACACATGCCTGTACAAGTGAAGACACATACTTGTACAAGCAAAGTCAAATGCTGAGAATTTGTTGCATTTTTGGTTTCTCAGCCTTTTAAGTATGTTGTGAATCAAACCAACTTCTAATAAAAGCAGTGTAGTAAGAGAGATGTAGATCTGCATAGTTGAGCTGTGTGATGGTTTCTGTGAACTGTTAGGAATCTTCACAGCTGATCTGCTAGTGGTTTCTACTTTTTTGAAGTATATATGCAAATCAAAAGGCTTATCCTGAAAGCCTAGGTACACACTGGCTCTCTGGAACTAAGTACTCCGGGTTTAAAGCCATTACTCAGTGACAGGCTAATTCACACACCGTCTTTCTAGTTAACAATATGATCCTTTAGTCTCATTGATCTGATTTGCTGACTGGGCCTTTCTCAGAGGAGCGCAATCCATATAAGGAAGTGTACCCTGAAATGTGGGTGGAGCCTGAAGCTGCAGCCTACGCTCCCCCACCAGCCAAAAGGCCCCGTAAGAGCACAGGCACAGAGAAGCCCAAAGTGAAAGACATCGTTGATGAGAGGACTCGAGGTAAGCCATCAATCTCACTGAGCCACACAGGGCTAAGGAGTTCAGTGAGTTCACATGCACCCAAACACTCACATCAGCACACGCCTCTAATTATGATTATTAGCGTCAACTGCTAAGCCTTCCAAGGTAAACATTACATTGTAAACTTCACATAGGGACTCAGCCAGTCCTAATCACCAGTTCTTATCTGCTTTTTTCAGAGAGGCTTGTCTACGAAGTGCGGCAGAAGTGCAGGAACATTGAAGGTATTTGCGATAGTGTTTGCTGACTTGTAATGAGTCTCCCATGAACTCTAAGACATTAAATCCACATGGGTCCCCCTGACTTTACTTTCTGCTTACTTTCTCACAGACATTTGCATCTCCTGCGGAACATTGAATGTTTCCCTTGAGCACCCGCTCTTCACTGGTGGAATGTGCCAAAGCTGTAAGGTAGAGGCCAGCTTCTCGTTGTCAGCCTGGTGCCCAGCCACCAATCATAGATCACTTAATGCTATGAATCAGAATCACTCTAATTCTAGTCCAGAATAATTTGTACAATAGCACTCCAGGATCTAAATGAGCAAATCCACAAACAACCCACTGTACTTTTATATTGTTTTGATTGTGTTATTGTCTCAGTTGATAGATGACTTATTTACATAGATTATATATGTAATATAATCATTTACATGATTTTATTACAGCAACAATGCTTTTCCAGTCATTTAATAAAATACACAAGCCACTATAAGTTTGTGTAAAAGTTAAACCATTCCCAGCCAAACACAAACTTTTTCACGAGAGGTGTGAATGACATTGTGTTACAGAACTGCTTCCTGGAGTGTGCGTACCAGTATGACGATGACGGATACCAGTCTTACTGCACAATCTGCTGTGGAGGGAGGGAGGTGCTCATGTGTGGAAACAATAACTGTTGCAGGTGAAACATCAACTCCTACGGACTTTTCAGTTCATGTTATCGCACCATCCGAAAGACCTTTTGCCCTGCTTTATATACAGTCAAGCCGGAAAGTCTGCACACCCCTTTCACCTTCTCCACGTTTCATTACATTACAGACTTATTC
>JAOUQW010000002.1:8498869-8513251 GCA_028565825.1 Olivaichthys viedmensis | reverse complement strand
TTACTAAGGAGTGGCTTCCGTCTGGCCACTCTACCATAAAGGCCTGATTGGTGGAGTGCTGCCTGGATGGTTGATCTTCTGAAAGGTTATGAAAGGGGTGTGCAGACTTTCCGGCTTGACTGTATATTAATTCTTTCTCATTTTCATGAATAGTCATGGATTTGACTCTAAATTGGAGCTAATTGGACGTTTTGTGCATATATATATATATATTATTATTTTTTCCTCAAACCATTCCTTGAAGACTACTGTCTTAATACAGCAGTATTAATACTACTACTTAATCACCGTTTATTTTATGCACGGGAAAATAATTGTGGTCACGTCTGAATATGGGTTTGTATGAATATTAACGCTGATAAATGATTAATAGCTACTGAGGCCACTACGGGTGTCATTTCAACTTTAGCTCTGGGTTCTTGTTGTCGGCTCTCAGGAACCTACTCGGTATTGACATCAGTCCACTTTCTGCAACAAATCATTGTGAACGATTAGCAATGCAGTTCATATTTGCGTTTTTTAGCAAAAAGCTAAATTGGGTACTCGCTCCATTAACGTGCGTTTATTTTTATTTAATTTATTTTTTTTGTTTTTTTTTTACAACCCATCCCCCTTGAACACGCACAATGGTACATACCGAAGGGTGGACAGGACACGCCCGGTCTGCAATTTCATTGGTCGCTGCTAAGACCATCTGCGCGCGTCTGCTTTGGGATTGGTCGGTTAGCGTCTCGCGCTGCGTGGATGCTGCGAACGTAAGGCATTCCAAGCTGGAGCGGCCGGAGCATCTGCCTGCGTCCGCCTGCGTCCGCCTGCGCGTGTCACCTAGCGTCATCGTCACACAACACTGCAAGCCAGCTTTTTGGGATATAACAAAAGAGGTAAGCCGGATAACGTTTATTTATATCTCATACATTTACGGAATTAAGACGCGTTTTTGGAAGACAGCTCTCGGCCGTGCTGAATGACAGTTCAACGGCTCGAGCCTGTCATTTGTTGTTGTTGTTGTTGTTGTTGTTGTTGTTGTTGAGAAACCCTGCCGTCAAGCCTTGCTTCATGTCTCCACCCGGACTTCCCAGGATGTGCACGCGCGGTGTGTTGTAAATGTAATCGTTAAATGTTTAGCCTTGATTGGGCGCTGTGCTTTGGTTTCACCTCTCGGGAAAGCCGCAGAGCTATAAACATGAGTGATGAAGCCCCAGTCGATAGGGATGTCGTAAACTAATCTCACAGATGGATGATTCATTAAATTAAATAAAAATGGACGTCTTGTCTTAACTCGCGTGTTGCTATACCATTCAGATTCATTGCTTTATCGGGATTTGTGGTAAGCATCCCGTCGTTAGTGGAAGGGCTTGGTCGCCCTCTTTGTGGGTGATGGGCTCCATAAGGTCCATGTGGGATGCAGTTTTCCTCAGACCTCACACTCAGTGACATGGCACACACACACTGCATAAGGCTTATTCTGATTTCCCTGGGGGAGGAAGAAAAGATCCCCTTTGCCACGTCAGTGGATCATTTTGAATGTAAAAGGAGACGTTAATTGAGATTTAAACGTGGAATAAATTGAGTCAGTCAAGACACATGGCACATATGAGCACACTACACGTGGTGCGAGGTCTGATACATGAGAATTTTTCCATGTTGGTTGTTGCGCGTGTCTTGCAGGCAGTGTAGGCCATCAACAATTTCTCCTGGCAGTATAAGCCAAGAGCAATGATGTATTCAGCAAGTGCAATGAGGAGGTTTCGTGGCGCTCTGTTGACAAGTGCATTGCATGGAATATGCGAAAATTCAGAATTGGGTCATGGCAAAAAAAATCTGCCAACATGAGCCTTAGTAAGTAACAAATGCGTGACTAATTTATCTCCGGGGGTCTTCTGAGAGAACAGGGATGTGGCATGTGTACTGTACTGCTGCTTGCTTGCTTAATATAGTTCAGACAGAGGCGTGAGGACACACCCATCTCCACCCGCTCCCTTGGCACCCCCTTTGCCCCACCCAATCAGGGGCTTAGAGCAGGGGGGGGGCTGGCAGACAAGCTGTGAACCCTCTTTCCATGGCTTCAGGATGCTCGCACTAGGACCTACACTGCCAAATGGAATTAAAAGCAGTGGCTGTCCCATTTCTCTGCTTTGCCACACCTGCGTCCCTCTGCACTTTACTGTGTGCAATCTGGGTCAGGACCGCCCTGACTCACTGCATCATGATTTCTTTATAAGCGCTGATGCTGCTTTTTGCCCTGCCGGATGATAGTAACCTGTTTATTATTGTGCATGTGGGTCACATCATTACCAACTTGGGGCATTAGATGCAGTGATTCCACAGATTAAATTTCACACTCAAATGATATTGATTTGCTGCAGTGGTTGGCCTGGGTCAGTGGCTATTACCGTAATTAGATATTATTAGAGCTGTGCGTTGAGTGCTGAAGTCAGTTTGCCGCCCCTCTAGTTATCAAATTCAAACTGGGATTGTGCTCCGTGGATTTAAACCTGACTTTTGTACAAAGCCCCAGAATCTTTTATTTTCCGAAGTCAAGCCTCACTGCGCCGGAATGCTTGAATTTGGAAATTGCCTTCCAAACCCATTATTAGAGTATTACGTGGCCCATGGGAGTAAAAAAGTAATGTGAAAATGTTCTTGACATTCAACAATGTCCTATAGGCAGACCACAAAGTATTTTGCATGGTTGATACTGATACTGGTGCAGTGGTGGCTCAGTGGTTAAGGCTTTGGGCTACTGATTGGAAAGTTGTGAGTTTAAAATCCAGGCAGCACCAAACTGCCCACTGTTGGGCCCTTGAGCAAGGCCCTTAGCCTTCATCTGTTCAGCTCAATTGTAAGTCGATTTGGATAAAAGTGTCTGCCAAATGAGTAAATGTAAATGATAGAGCTTTTCATTTGGTACATATCTAAAAGAGGGGCTGGCTTAGCTCAGCTACTTAAGCAAAAAAAATAAAAATGCTTCCATCCATTTAAATATAAGGATAGTTGGTCTCTCCTCCTCTCTCGCAGGTGGAATTATGTCTTCTGGCCCAGCGACGTTGCGCATCCTCATAAAGGGAGGCAAAGTGGTGAATGATGACTTTACCCAGGAGGTGGACGTGTACATTGAGAATGGCATCATTCAGCAGGTGGGCAAGGAGCTGATGATCCCGGGCGGTGCCAAGGTGATAGATGCCACGGGCAAGCTGGTGCTGCCTGGGGGCATCGACACAAGCGTTCACCTGCAGGAGAGCTTCATGAACGCCACCAGCGCCGATGACTTCTACAGTGGCACCAAGGTACAGCAGTGCATTTATGTCATCAAATTTCTCTGTGATATTTTTCATTCAAAATATTTTATGCAACTATTCTGAAATTAAGGATAAGGAATGTTAGATGAAGTCATGTTTAAGCTTTTTAAGTTGTATTTTCAAATGGTCGCATGAACTGTACTTGATTGATCCAAAAACCTGTTCTTAAAAGTAAATAGGGGAGCCTTGGTTTCACTGTGTGATGTAACGCATTAAGATTTTTCTGTTTTGTAATACGCAATATTAATAACCAAATTTTGTTCTATTTTAACCCAAAGCCACAGATGTGGTGGCACGACATATATGCTGTTCCTCAGTGCGAAACAAATGGTCTGATATAGTTAAATACTGTAGATATAGTCAGAAATAGACATGCAGATGTTGTAGCAGGCTGCCCCGTCCAATCTAATCCCATGGGCACTGAAAGGCGAGAGTACGGATGATTCACCGTCAGACTACACACATACAAATATGCACACACCCATAATGCACACACACAAGTCTGAGAGCACTGTAGTGTTTTGAGATGACAAATGCATCAGTTGTTATCTAAACTGTGCTAGTTACACACTGGTGACTCAAGTGGTAATCTCCCCCCATTCCACATTACTGCCATGATCATGGCCAAGCACAGACACAAATGCAGATCAGATCCTGTTACCATAGATACTGCAGGCGCTGCTGCAAAGACTGCTGCAAAAGCCTTTCACTCGCGCCATTGTGCTGCCAGACAATGGTGCTCAAATCCACGCCCCCTTCAGAGGACACTGGTCCATTCCCCTGTGCCAACTGACAGATGGAAGAAGACCCTCACACACCGAAGAATAGTGCCAAAATTCCTTTATCTTATTTTTCATGCCAGTACAGTTCACTCCAATGAACTGAGTATGGATTCAGAAAAAAGTAACTACTGTATACCATGATACATGTGGTATATTAATCATTTTATTCTTTAACAGTAAGATGGCATATACGTTGTTATGTTAGATCTAAATATCACAGTGATGTCAATTAGTGATGCCAATTAGTCGAGTACTTGAAGACGTAAAAAAACGAGTACCCGTATACTTGAAATTTACAATAAATAGTCTGACCCATGCTCGAGATTTTTCTTCTTTACTTAACAGCACCAATTTAATAACAGAAACATAACATTTCCCTTAGGAAATTCCTAAATATCAAAGTCATTAATAGGCTAATGTGTCAAAAATATAACTTTATATTTTAAAAGTTTATAGAGTGAATTAAAAAATAAAAACAATTTAAATTATTCCTAAAGTCAATAAAATCTATTAAAAATAACTTTATATTACTCCTTCATTTATCATTTATTGTCCCACTTTTTTCAACTTCTCACATTTTCTATTTTATCGATTCCAGCACGTTTAGTCATTTTCTATTTTACTCATGCAACTTTTCCTATTTTCCTCACTGCTTATTTGATCATAAGAAGGGTGTGTCTTATTTACCCAGGCAGTATCTGATGCATCATTGGCTAATTATTGTGCACAAGAAGTGTTTGATTATTACAGTGTAGGGTTCAATTATTATAGTCTGAGTATTACCATATGGAAGGTGAAAATTGTGTCTCATTCTTAAGCAAAGAAAATCACAAGGCAAAATCATAATTTTACAATGAACTATAATGTTTTGGATTTGTTTTATTTATTTACCCACAGTAATGTTTTCTTATCTCTGATAGTTAGCAAGATTTTACATTTCTTAGGTGACATGAGATCCACATAAACCCGTCTTCACGCAGGACTGATTTTATTATTTAACCCCTTAAAGTCTTGGCTTATTATTCAGTTATTCATTTTAAAGAATATTATTCAGTAACTTCTATGAATTATTCAGTAACTACAGTGAAACTAATAGGAAAGGTATGTAGTTACAAGAAAGAGGAATGTAAGTCTGGATCCGCCAAGGGCTCCTGGGAGTTTAAGAAGTAAAAGGCCACTCTAACACACAGTTAGGCCAAATCCCAAATGGCTTCCAATTCACTACATGCTCACTAGATAGAGTATAACATAATGTCATTATAGAATCTACGTATTGCACTATAGGCTCAAAGCGCCGTTTGAGATTCACGTGGCAGGCTTGCATAAATATTGCATCTCTAATGATGCATTCATATTACAGCGAAGCATATTTCATCCTGCGTCCCATTTATTTTCAATGGAAACAGGCCAAAATCCTGCGCACAGGATTGTGGGAAAATCCAAATATCATAGTCTTAAATCAGAGCGGGAGTCAAATAACAGGCAGACAAACGTAACGTAGGCATATCCGAAATCAAAAACAAAAGAGCAGGTAGAGGTCAAAACTGGGAAGTACAAACACTGGAAACATGGAAATGAGAAACAAGGAAAATAACGCATTGGACGGCATGGAAACACGACAAGACATCGCAACGAACACTGAAACACAGAGGGTATAAATACACAAACTAATCAAAAGAGAATGAGAAACAGCTGAACACAATGAGTGTAAACAAACCAATGACAGGACAGGGGTCATAAACTTGACCAAAACAAAAACAAAAGCACATATCATGACACAGAAGCACACAGAAGCAAAATACATACAACACAGAAGTAGCACGCCGAGACCAATGACAGGACAGGGGTCATAAACTTGACCAAAACAAAAACAAAAGCACATATCATGACACAGAAGCACATGGCAATGCAAAATACATACAACACAGAAGTAGCACGCCGAGAGAAGGTGTTCATAACGGGGAGTTTGTGACAGAATCCCCCCTTAATGCGTGGCTCCCGAAACGCAAAAACGCGAACCATACCTGGGTCCGTGGGCAGAATGTTCATGCCCAGAGGGATAACAGGAGGCTGGCATTGTGTGGGAGGTTCGAGACGAGGTCCGAGAGTGACGCGATGTCTGGAGACGGAGCGACGTCCTCAACGACGTTAGGAGGCGGAGCGACATCCTCAGCGCAGTCAGGAGGCGGAGTGATGTCCTCAGCAGAGTCAGGAGGCGGAGCGACGTCCTCGTTGGCGTTAGGGAACTGAGCGACGTCCTCAGCGAAGCTTGGGGGCGGAGGAAATACGTAGTCCATGACGGAAGCAGACAGCAGAGCAGCAACGTAGTCCGCAAAGCCTGGTGGCGGAGCGACGACCTCTCCAAAGCTAGGGAGCGAAGCAAAGACTTTTTCCCGCCTCTAAACAGTTTCAGATTTTTTTATTACGTCACGGTACAATTGTAGGTGGGACAAAAAAATATAATAAGCAATCATTTTATGTCATGTTTCATTTAGTTAGCTCGCAGCGATACAGATTAACTTTTTATAAGCAAATCAAATCCCCATGGATAAAACCAAAGTCCCGCCCGCCCAAATATACCGTTTCACTCGGAAATATGTCATGTTGCGAAAGAAAAAGGCATTCGAATTTCCATTTCGCCAGGTTCAATCTGAATAAGTTTCCTAAACTGCTCCGGTCCGCTAGCTAGCATTGCCGTGAACGTGAAATTGAATGCAAGTAAATGAGAGCGTGCCAGCTAGCTTGCTCTTGGAGCAGTAGGAAACCTGGTGTTATTTACAGAGACCATGGAGTTCAGTGTCACGGCTGTAGCGGCGCGGAGGCAGGACACAAGTGCAGCGCCGTTTTCAACAACAAACATTTATTCATTAAAACAAACAGAAACTACAACCGACATGACATGTGACAAGAAACATTCAAGGACAAACTGGACGGGAATACGAGGGCTTTCTATACAGCTGCTAACGAAGGATCAAACAGGAAACAGGTGGAAAACATTTAAGTCACATGACAGGGAACCGACAACGACAACACAAAGCGCGTGGCGCTCGTCACATTCGCGACCGCCGTGCGATGAATTTGTAAATTCATAATTTATCATTCATACCCCAAAACTGCCATTAACATGCAAGTTAGTCAACAAGTATTCTTTGATAAGGCAGTGAAAAAATGTGTGAATTAAAAACTCAGGTGGTCATTAGAAATGTATTTTGATAATCATCTATAATTTTATTGTTATTTTTGTTACCGCTTTGTTCATTTTATCATTTAAGCAATCATCTTGGTCTGCCTCGTTTATCGTTTGGTGTGGGTATTTACTGTTACTTCCACCTCGCTCTGACATCGATTATTTCAAATTGTAGGAGGTTCTGGGACATGAATGTTGGTACACAGATTGTAGAATGAGAGCAGATACTTACAGTCTACAGTCTGCTGTAAACAAGTTTATTGTTTGAACAAGTTGACTAAGTATATGTTTTAAGTTTTAAGTTCTTTATTTAAATTTAATTAGGTGATGTTCCACAGAAGAGCCTTTTATATGATGAGATTGTACTGCTGGTTTTCTTTATTAAATCATTAAAATGAATTAAATCTTGAGTTTTTCTTAGCCTTATAGAATGGTCGAATATATTCCGGACGGTATTCGGCAGAATAATCGAAAAACAAAATAATCGATAGTCGCAGCCCTAGAAGAGACGTTAAGCTGTATTAGGCTTTCCTGTACTCTTCTATAAGCATGAAAAAACTGGGGCACAGAACTAGCCAACAACTCTGCACGCACTCTTTACTCTGGACAACTAAACCTGCTTGCATCCTAGCGACGCCCCCAAAGCAGCCAACAGTTGTCAAAGTTGGTGATTTCCTTTGCTGCAATGTAAATGTAGCAATAACGTCTTGTAATGCGAACTTGTATTTTTGTTGTATTTTAACGTCTCAACATTCTCTCTACTTTCCATATTGCCACACTTGGCATTGTTTAGGTCATTCGTCACCATCACTGCAAGCCAATATACCAGTGTGTCTCATTCTCAATAGGAGCCTTATGAGGTAGACAAGTGACAGTGCCACGCCATGGTTTCACACTAATAGAAAATTAACTATAGGCCTAATTGTTTTTTTTATTTCGTGTCAAGCGAAAGAAAATCAATTTGTACTTTTTCAGTAGTATTTTATTAAGCGATTAGGTGGTTACATTACGAGTACTTGATCAACCGAACATTTGTGCTCATGACTAACTTCTATAGTCATGGGGTTTTATATATCTTGTCACAAAAAGCAAGTGTTTTTCCCTACGAAGAGACTAAAAGAAATTAGTTATGCTGCCATTTCTTGCGTTGTCTGTTGTTTATATTTCTCGCTTGTTGTAGTTTAAGCCATTATTGGCTTTTATCACACTTATTAATCAGTGCAGTGAGCTATGGTAATTGATGTTTGTTAAAAATGCTCAGGTAATGTCTGATATAATTTGCTAAGTTAATGATCATGTTTTAGAAATGACCTTTAAATGTGAAAATCTTACCTATATCTCATGTAAAACTGACTGTGAGAATGGGTTTTATTTGCCAGGCTGCTCTGGCTGGAGGCACGACGATGGTGATGGGCTACGTGTTGCCTGAGAAGAACGAGTCTTTGCTGGATGCCTATGAGAAATGCCGATCTCACGCTGATGCCAAGACCTGCTGTGACTACGCTCTTCACATTGCTGTGACCTGGTGGAGTCCCAAAGTACACATTCCCTCTTATATACACATAGATAACAGTCCTTACATGATGTGGGATAAGCATTTATGTCTCTCTCAAGTTTTTGTCACTATTCTGCAGTAGTGTATTCTTTTTAAGAGTGTATTTATTTTTAGTTTTTGGCTACTTACTACATGTGAACAATTGGCAGTTGTTGACTATATAATTGATATTATGGGGAACATGATGTGGAAATTGACAAACTGTCATCCTCTTTTTAACCAACACAGTTCCTATAATTTATGCATTTTATTACCAATCATAACCCAATGGCAGGTAGGGGCTCAGATGGAGACACTGGTGAGAGAAAATGGAGTGAACTCCTTTCAGATGTACATGGCTTACAAGGACGTGTACATGTTGAGGGACAGCGAGCTTTTCCAGGCCCTGCAGCACTGTAAGGACATCGGAGCCATAGCCCGCGTGCACGCTGAGAACGGGGAACTGGTTGCCGAGGTCGGGGCAGTGAATTTACTATTTACTATTGATATTTTATTGTACTGTTTTTACCTTTATTGTGTTCACAATTCTTTGGCCTTCCATCCAAGGGTGCCAAAGAAGCGTTGGATCTGGGCATCAGTGGACCCGAGGGCATCGAGATCAGCAGGCCTGAGGAGGTGTGGCATTGCTGGTTGAATACCAATTTGATATGATGAAGTCTTTGACCACCGATATAACATTTCCATTGATTATTAATGCCCTTGCGCGTCTGCTGCTCATTAGGTTACAGTGGTAACGTTAATGTCATTTCTAACTTACTGTGTCCTTTTCCATTTACAGCTGGAGGCAGAGGCAGTCCACCGAGCAATCACCATCGCCAATAGAGTGAGTAATGTTAATGCTCATATGGTTTAATGTATACTCGAGTAAAGTTAATTTCTTCTTTTGTCCTGAAGTTAACTTAATGCATTTGTGCCCACCTTATGATAAATTTGTATGATTTTGAACAAACGATCCTTGATGTCCTGATGTCTATATCAGGGATGCATGGCCACTGAAAATAAAAAAAGAGAAAATAACATGAAAGAGTAAAAATGGTGAAAATTCTGAGCGAAAAATGAAAACTACAATAAGATACAATACAATGACGTATCAAAAGGTAGCACTTTACAAATCCTTTCAATCCTAATGAAACAAATCCTTTCAATCCTAATGAAAGGATTGACAGTGTTGCCAGGCAATTTGGCTATTTTTAAAACCAGCTCCAGTTCACTGCAAACCTGCCCAAAGTGGAACTTCATAACTGCATTACATTTCCCAACATTACCCAATCCATACAGCGCATGTGTAACCATTTTATGGCAGTGGCCGATGAGGAAACTTTCATATTCACATTATTATTATTTTCTGCAGTGTTGGATTCACATTTCCTGCTTCTTGCATGTTTTTTTCCATTACCTTATAGTTGTTCAATTATGAAAAACTATCAATTTAAAAAATCTAATAAACTAATACAATTTAAGCAATGGTACAAAAAAAAATTAAATAAAACTTTGGCAACTTTGTTTTGAAAACTATAGAAATTTGATGCCATGATGGCACAGTGGCCAGTCATTGGGCCAAATAACTACCAGTAATTAAAATAAAAACATGGATTTTGGATTTGGAAATGTGAGTACCTCGAGTCTAACGCACTTGGTTGACTACTATTTTATCTGGAATATCTTCCACCTGCCTTGGTCAAACTGCTTGTAACTGGTTTTCAAATAATCTTTCTAACATGATGTGATGTGGATAATGGAGTGCAGTCTCAGCTTTTTAGGACTTTCAAATGTGGCTCCTCAGGGATCTGTGTGCACTTCACACACGTTCTGTTCACATTAAATAAAAATGAAGCTGGCAGGCTGTGAGAACCTTCCTGAATATATATTTTCAAGAAGTACAAGACAGTACTTTATAATGGTGCCTACTCAGTGGCATTACAGATTAAAAATAGGGACTTCATTAGGTTTAATTTGTCATTGTTATTTGTCATTATTATGTTTAATGGATCGTTATTATTCATGTGTCCTTTTAACATTTTCCTTCAAATACGCAACACTAATTTACTCTTGAATTAATATTTTCTCCAACTCAAATTTGTAGGAAATTTCTGGATTGTGTTTTGATTTTTTTCAATTTATGGGCCAAAGGACTGATAAAATCAATGTGCTTATTATTTTGATTTCAGACTTGTGGACCAATGGGCTGATAAATCCATTGTGGTTATTGGGTGATTACTCAAAAATGTATTTTTCAGTCATGGTTCCTTTTTATATCATGTCATATCTTTATCAGTATATCTGGGTCGTGGTAACATACACTAACATTCCAGCAGTCCAATGCTTAGAATCACAGTAACACAGTCAAAATAAAGTACAAAGAAATAATGATGAAGATATTCATAAGGTATTATGAATTTTTGCCTTCAACGATGATAACAGGTGTGTTATCATTTATTGTCGTCCTTAGGCTCACTGTCCTATATACCTGGTTAGTGTGTCCAGCATGTCAGCAGGAGATGTTTTAGCCTCTGGGAAGATGCAGGGTAAGGGCATGGCTGTGTCTGTATCCACTTACACCTTATGCAGTGTTTGTCCTTTGAGACACCTGCCACCTGTTGGTTTGTGTGTGGTTCCTTGCACACTAGCTGATATATATTACTGATATGGACATTCACTGTGCTAAGCTAATTATAGTAAATTATAACGCATTGCTGGTGTGTATGTAGGTAAAGTAGTTCATGGAGAGACCACCACTGCCCATGCAGTTATAAACGGGCTTCAGTACTACCACCAGGACTGGGCCCATGCTGCTGCCTATGTCACTGTGCCCCCTCTGAGGCTGGACCCCAACACACCCAACTTCCTGCTCAGCCTGCTGGGAAGGTCGGTTTCATCTCACCCTGTACATAATCTCAGAATATGAGTATATATTCATAGAAAATCCTCCATTTCAGCCTGTACATTGGACATAACTTCAGAATGTGACTCACACCTCTTTCTGCTGTTGTAGTGACACTCTGAATGTGGTGACGTCAGACCACCGGCCCTTCACCACCAAACAGAAGGCCATGGGCAAAGATGACTTCACTAAGATCCCTCATGGAGTGCCTGGTGTTCAGGACCGCATGAGCGTCATATGGGAGAAAGGAGTGGTAGGTTTGACCTTATTAATATAATTGAATAATAATTTGTAATGCACACCCCTTTTATTACGGCATTAGGCAAAAGTAATTGACAAAGGTTTATGATATTCTGGAAAATAACCCTGGAAGTTGTCCTTGAATAGCCCTTGAAAACATTACTAGGAATGTAAATATCAGATTATATATTAGTTATATAGTCATTATACAGTCAGTAATAAGGCATCGTTGGTGTGTATGTAGGTAAAGTGGTGCATGGGGAGGCCACTGCTGCCGTTGCAGGTCATAAAGATATTTAATTGACTCGGTCTGAGAAGACGTCTAACCTTCCAGTCTTCATCCCTGATAGCATCAAACAAAAGGCTAATAAAGAAAAACCCATCAAAAAGAAACCCATTTTCCTCAACAGGTTGGAGGGAAGATGGATGAAAACCGATTTGTTGCTGTCACAAGCTCCAATGCTGCAAAGATCTACAACCTATACCCCAGGAAAGGCAGGATCATCCCAGGAGCTGATGCTGATGTGGTGGTCTGGGACCCTGATGCAACCAGGTACATGAAATAAGGGACAAAACTGAATGCAGCGGATCCGATTGTGGATCAGTGTTTGGATCAAACTGAATACCCTGCTGAAAAATCCAGTGTGGTCTGACCAGCTACCAGCTGGCAAAACACAGACTGAGCTGGTCAAGCTGGTTAAAGCTGATCAACCAGTTTAGCCAAGTTGTTTGGGCTAAGGTAGAGCTGCTAGACCAACTTGTGCTGGTTGGTTAAATTATGTGGGATTACATTCACTTTGAAATATATGATCTCAATTTGTACACATAAACTAGGTCTAGGAACCCTGCCTGTTTTTTCCAGCTTCCTTATTACTTTATGAATCTTTATGAATCAAGTTAAGCTATGCATCTATGAAAATGGTAGAACCTCCTGAGCTTCTGCACTCAACACTCCATAAAATGTGTATCTGTGATGACATGTGGTGTGTATGGTCTTTGGCCAGAACCATCTCTGTGGCCACGCAGTGGCAGGGAGGAGATGTGAACCTGTATGAAGGTCTGCGCTGTCACGGGGTCCCACTCGTCACCATCAGCCGTGGCCGTGTGGTCTACGAAAACGGCATCTTCACCTGTGCTGAGGGTTCAGGAAAGTTCTACCCACTCAGAACCTTCCCAGACTTTCTCTACAAGAAAATGGTGCAGAGGGAAAAGGTATTCCCAGCCCCCAAATATCTGTTAACTTTGCACCTTTTAGAGCCCTTAGATGAACATACTAGGCATTTTTGCAGTAATCCAGTAATCCATTTTTGCAGGTTTCACTCTTTATTGTGTGAAGTAGCAGTGAGTAATATGCTTGAGGAAGATATAAATGTTAAGATATAAATTTTTATTTTTCACCGCAATGATTTGGACCTTACCGCCTTGTTTCGTTAAATATTAAGTGTTTCCGTTTATGCTTCCTATACGAGTTTTCTAAAGAGAGCTCTCTATTGAATCACGTAGTAAATGTTTAATCGTAAAACGGTTCTGATTTAATGTCGGTTTAATGTCAAAGTTCTGATAATTTTTTATATATTTATATTTAGAATTCTGATGTAGCAGAGTAGCATAGGATGCCCTGAAGAAAACAACATGTGACACGCTCTTGTAATTACAATTTTATAAGCTTAATAATAAATTTAGTTTAAAAAAAAAAGCTACAAAGAAAAAAATAGGCCAACTCAGTTTTAATCAATCAGCAGAGAAAAAGTGCTTTTGAAGAAAGTTCTTCAAAAATGTGCCCTTTTTTGTTGTATGCAGTCTCCCACAGTGCTCCCTCACCCGTAGTCTTAATGCTGAAGAGTTTATAATTTTTCCAGTCTTAAAACACTTATTATCAAGTGCTTCATCAGTAGCTTTGCACAGTACCATGGTTTTCCACTACTGGAAGTGAGAAACAGAACTCTAGATAGAGGATTAACATGGTGGACTTGTGCTCCCTTTTTCCCCTTAGTGTCAGGCTCTGAAGGGAGTGGACCGTGCTCCATACACGGGCGAAGTGGCTGCAGTGCAGAACACAGGGAAGAAGGAGGCGGCCCCTTCATCTGGGGACATGGCCCCACGGCCCTGCACTCGTCACGGAGGAGTGAGAGACCTGCATGAGTCCAGCTTCAGCTTATCTGGTACTAATGCCTTGTTTCCTTCAACACTGTGCTATTACTGCACACACACCCCCACACACACATACATACACTCACATTAAAAAGTTTGGAATCACCCGTCATATTTTATTAATTATTCTATTCACTAAACTCTTATACAATGTTTTTTAGAGGTTTTGTTTGGTATTTAAAGTATTTTGGGGAAAAAGTAAAATTATAGAAATGTAATGATAAAGGAGAAATGACTATACATAGATAATTCCAGTATATTATTTAAGTATCCACTTCAAGATTTGA
>JAOUQW010000002.1:8488125-8498769 GCA_028565825.1 Olivaichthys viedmensis | reverse complement strand
TTTTGTCATCTGTAGTGGCTTTGTTGGGCTTGAACTGCTCTGGGGAAACATGGTTTTATTAAACTCATTTACATTTAGAGGTGAGTTCATGCCTGAGCAAAGACTTTCTGGTGCCTGACTTCTGTTTGTTTCTTGGTGTCTGTGTAGCTGAACGGCAAGTCCTGGTGTCATGCATCTGGGGGATAATACAATTCTCACGGCTGATTGCCATATGATTGGGCCAAACAAAATTCCTATAAAACAAAAGCATAAAAGCAATTCTGCATTTATCACAATCACAAACACTAGCTGGCTATGTTATTGGCTTATGCTTTTCACTTAGCTTGCTTGCCTAACCCTCACTGTGCACATTGGTAGAGGTGTCCCAATGTTTAATAAAGGGACACAGCCAGGAGAGCTCCACGTACAGCCTGGGAAGCTGCAGCTCTCCCCCTATGACTTCAATCACTTTGGTTTTCAAAACACACTTTTTGGCTTTGCTAGGCCTCTTACATATAGCGGTACACTTCTTTGTTGTTTCCACCTCTCTGGATTCCACAGCCTCCACAATCTCCCGCCATGAATTTTGTTCTTTCCTGGCGTCTTTGTAGTCACGGTAGAAGAGGGAACAAGCACACCGTCTTGGACAGCCTCTCCTCAAACGCATTCATCTCATGACAGCAGTGGCTGCCTCTTCTTCTTTACTTGCTCCAGAGTCAAAAGTTGAAATTCCTACCTGTTTGGACTTGGTTTCAGAGAGTGACCTTCCTGAAATCCCTGCTACCTTACAACAACTGATTTCTCTTTAGAAAACTAGAACCGTTAAGCATCCAAAGAACCTTTAAGGAACCCTTTTTTGAAGTCTTTTTATCTACATTGACTCTAGATATGCTTGGGGTAAAGTTTATGAATTTAAAAATCAAATAAATCTTCATTTATATTTATAGAGCTCCTTTACACCTTGGAGTCTGACCTTTTAAGTGAAACTGCTGAATCTTACTCCTGGGGAGTAAGTGAACACTGCAAGACTCCAATAGATGCCAAGGACTGAAGTGGTAGTGACCTCTCCGCACTGAGCCTACCTTCCTTTAATCCCCTAAAGTGCTGTGGTGCTCATTTTAATGATTCACTATCTGAAATGTTATTTTGGCATACAGATCTTTCCACTGTCATTGAGACATATTCTGCTACCCATAATTTACATTCCCAATCATTCAAAATTCTTGTCGAATCTAACTCGTCAAGAAATCATGATCTTTCATAACTCTTTTGTTATCTTTAGCTACAACGTCCTGCAGTATATAATCTTATCATTGGGTAGCTATTTTATTTTAATCTGTGTGATATTGGTATTCACTAATCATTTTCTAGATCTCAACGAATCAGCAACAGGCACATAGTCTTCAGATTACTATAGCTGACTTGTTTGAAAAGGAAGCCGGATGCCTATGAAACAGAAATATTGTCTAACCCCATCGTGTAGCCATCCTGCCGGCAGGATGAATTCTTCATTGTCATGTAGAGTTATTATCCACCACCTTGGTTGGTTATGTGCAAAGAGACAATTTAGACAGGTATTTGAATCTTTGGCTGTGGTGCGACCTACCAGAGCCAAATCAGAATGTCCACAGTGGAAGTATAATAACTACAGGGATATTTTATGGACTTTGGTCGGGGCAGCACAGTAAATCGTAGCGTCTTCTGACTGAAAGGAGGAACTCTGGCTACTGTCTGGCTGCTTCTGTGATGATTCAGTCTGTCTGCAACCTTAGTATCGGGCTCAAGGGGCTACTGATTGTGGTGCCATCAAAAATCATTTAGAAAAGCATCAAAGAAGGGTTGTGGAATGGGCAGAATATATATGAGTCTTAGTCTCCTGTAAGTATGCAGTTGCCTATTGTAACCCTCACTTCCTGGTTTGTGGAGAGAAATGCCCCATCTGCTATCACCCTTTTCATACTTTGATCATGAATGGACCAAAAGTGCTCCTCCTCCGTGTCACATCTGTCATTTGGATGTGCTACATCTTATATATCTTTGATCTGAGGTGTCTTTAAAGACACTCTCATTATATATATTTTAAAAAAAACTTCCTCTGCTGATTATTTTTTTCCCCCAAGTACAACCAGGTCAAAGCTGGCAGTCACACCTTGGCATCATGCTGCGGTATCCAGCACCCAACCGATGGGCCATGCTCATTAGAGTTAATGGATGATACAGTTAAAAAATGTGAGTAAAGAGTGAGTAAAGAGAAGAGTAAATGAGGGAGAGATATGGATCTCCTCTCTCCTATTATCTTTCCTCCCTGTCATGTGAGTCAAATTCAAATCTAAAACATCTAGTGAGTAAGAATGATGAGTGTGGAATAAGTTTCTTTTCTACCACATGAGTATGGCACACTCACTTCTTCCAGATTTTTTCTTCATCAACTCGGTCAGGAAGCTGCGTTTGTGTGCATCATGTCTAATTCACTTCCAATCTCACTGATTAAATTTTTACAACACCAACACCAGCTTTTAGTAAAAATAACTTATATTAACATAATTTTTCCAACATGAACCAGTAAAAATAAACATTTTCCTGCATGATGTGTTGTTTAATATTAATTTCTTACAGCTAAATGGGATCTTTCTCGCTTCCTTAATTCAAGTGAAAATCTACATCTGCAGAGATTAACACTAAAGGCTGTGCGGACTGAGCCGTTTCCTACTAAACACAGCTCAGTGTTGTTTTCTTCTCATGACTGTAAGGGGCATTTCTACTAAAAAGAGCTGATTATAAAATAACATCTCACTTTTAAATGCCAAACCATAAGAACCCAGAGCAGAATGAATGGTCAGACAGTTCAGAGGTGATGATGAATAAGTAAAAACCGATTAATAACTGCAAGTAGATACATTATATCAATCACATCAATAAAATTTCATATCCAGTTACTCCCTAGATAGCAGACGTTTCCGGTACAAATATGGTGGAGTTTTGGCACATAAGGGTCAGTTATGGCAAACTGAGCAGAGAAAGGGACATTTATGGAAGCCAAGCAGAGAGGGACACAATTATCAAAAAGAAAATGAGATGTTTACAGATATTCCATTTTCAATGGAAAAGTGAAACGTTCATAAAAATGAGCACAGAGTGAAACATTTAGGGAAACCAAGTAGAGAGTGAGACATTTATAAAACTGAGCACAGAGTAAGACAATGGAAAATTATGCATTAATGGAAAAGTGAGGCATTTATGAAAACCAAATGGTAAACGGACCATTTATGGAAACTTAGTGAAGAGTGAAGACTTTTATGAAAACCAAAGGAAGAGTGAGAAGTCTGTTCAAGAGAGAAAGTGGTCCAAATGAATTCAGCCACAGCCACATATATATTTTGGTTTTGGAACAAAGGTGTCCCAACAATAAGTTCTGGTCTGTATCATGCCTGAGATTCAGTCTCATCAGGGTGAAGTTGTGGTTGTGTTTGAAAAGCCAGATTTGGGTGAGGTCATTGCCGTCATTCCACGGTGGTATCTCAACCAGATTAATGTTTTAAAGGTGGGCCACAACTCATTTGGTATCTGGGTCTGACTGCATATTAATAAGTTCTGATGTATGCTGTCACCAACCTGCGTTCATGAGAAATTCACACAAATTCAAACAAACGAGCGTGATGTGTTTATTTGAATTCATATGAATGAAGTTATAAGAAAAGGTATGAACACTAAACTCCACCTCTAACCCTAGCCTCAAACTTTGTATCTTTTCACAAGACTTGAGTAGACCATGTTGGCTGTCACTCAGATTTTGAACCATTATTGAATCTACATTATTCAGGGATTTTATATTTTATTTTTGGCAGCAGGGGCCTTATGAAAGATGAATTTGGGACAGTTAATGTAATATACAGTGTGAGCAGTTTTCGAACCAAAACAGCATAAACCACATTTCTGACATTTATGTTCAGCTTTATTGTGCTTTATCTCCAACAGGACTAAACCAAAAAAGGCAAGGTTGGTATGTTTCTACCAGAAATAACTGTCAGAGATAAATGACAGCATGTCATGAACATGATGATATTTGGCAGTTCTGTAACAAAGCACTCTAAAATTTTTATTTATTTACTTAATTTTAGCTTTTTAGTTCCCAGCGGCCACCTGGGATCGCTAATGGAATAAAAAATTAGGACTACCAATGCTGGAAACCTGCAGGTCTGCACTTCTTCTGCTTCATTAAAGTTTGTTTGGCATTGCAGAATTCCATCTCACTGTCCCTCTTTTTCTCTCTGTCATTTTCTCTCATAGTGTATTATTCACTGAACCTAATTGTTGATGATGAATGATTTGTCATACAAACTTGCAAACTTTTCTTTAACCCCATTCTGTCCTTCCAGGTCAAAATGACTCATTTTAAATTTGAAACAAACAAACAAAAATTTTATCATTAAAATAAACAAGTGCAATTTTTGTATAATTCATTATAGCCTGTATATAGTTTATATATATAGATTGTGTATCTAGGTGTGGTGTCTAAATTATTTTTTTTTTTACTGTTGCTTTCTGGCTGGGAAACTAGGTCCAATTTCCAAAGCATCTATACCACTTGTGTAAATGGCAATCAAAGGTATCTTAAATCTTGAGCAATCTCTTTGATTCTTTTCAGTTTCATTCTTTAAGACAACTCTTGTATGCTCTTCAATGCTGCTGATACTGTTGCCCTTACTATTTAACTTTTTAGTCTGCGAGATCTTAGTGTAGCCTTTGACACAGTCAGCCAAGCCAATTCTTATTTGTCATCTCTCTTCAATTGGTATTTCTGGAGCTAATCTTATGTCTTATGGCTTATGTCATACAGCCAACTTCAGAATTATTGCCACCCTTCATGTAAATGTGCAAAAGTTAATATAAATTAAATACAACATGCAAATAAACAATCTTTTGAGCTTAAACATATAGGAACAATGGGAAATATATTTTTTTAATACCCCACCCCAATTATTGGGGTTGTCAAGTTTCAAAATCAACTATTAGATGCCACCTCGATAAAAGATGTTTGGAAGGGTTGCATGAAAGAAGGCCTTCTTGATTAATTTAATTAATTTAATTTGTGATATTCTGCTCAGAAAATCTACTTCAGCAAGCAGACAGGGTTTGAATAGGTCAAAGAGTCAATGTAGATTAACTGAATTATTAATTTAGTTGTAATGATTAATTTCATACACTTAGATTTCAGCGGCTAAGTTAATGGCACCTCTCTACAGCTACTCAGAAAATAAATCAAACTATGCAGTCAATCTGTAGAAACTATTTATCTTCCTCTTTGAAGTTTGAAGGTGCTAAAGCCTAACAAAGCAGTTACTGATCAACAAGGTAGGTGGGTCTAATAAAGTGGCCATTAAGTGTACACAGTGTTTAAAACCCCAGAAAAGCTGCGCCTTATACACACTACCATGGCACTACCAAGTCAGTGTCACTGTCTCTTACTAATAAAGCACTAAAGCACCTGTGTTCATTGTCCTGGTGATCACCAGGTTGTTGCCATTTGAGAGTAAGATAAACCTTAATGCTATTAGCTATTTCCCGAGGCCCAGTTGAAGGTAATAGGTGGTCGGCTGGCTGTTTACAATAATAGTCTTAATATTAGGCTCTGTGATTTCCATGATGTAATTTTAGTTGTAGTATAAAATAAAAGTTGTTGACTTTACCCCGCTGTTGCTCTTAGTAATTTATCGTTCATCCAAATCAGCTATAAACATTGTGTCTAAATTCAAAGAAACTGCTCACTTTTGCCAGCTTCATGTGTCCTGATATGGTTCTTCTTGGGGATGTTAGCATCCATGTTCATATGAACTGTTTGCTTATAACTGAATGTATGACTGTACCCAGTTGTTTCAGATTGAAAAAAACATGTTGATTTTCCTACATGCACTTGCTGTCACACACTAGACCTAATCTGTTGTACTGGGCTGTGTTTAGTTCTATTGTTGGTGTTTCTGATCATAAACTCATCGAAGCTATTTTCAATATTCCCATTCCCGAAGCCATGCAAAAAAGTACTTATGTCCTTTTGCTCTCCCTCAGTCCTCTTCCCTCATGAGTATTGTAAACCTTTCCTGTCCTGATTAAATTGTAATGTTATAATGGCCTCATTTCTGACATCATTTATAATATGGCACCCTAAAGACTAGACTCGCTCCATCAAAATCTCTCCTTTCCTTGATTTACGCCCAAGCTCTGTTTATTGAATGCCACTTGTCGGTCATCTTGAGAGTCTATACAAGAAACTTTTAATGCTTTAGCCTACTCAGAGCACAAGCCCTAACTACTGCCTATTAATCATACTTTTCTTCTGTAATCAATAGAACTGGTTGCAAAGTATTTTCCCAATAAACTTATTCAGCCTCCATTGATTGCAAATTCTGGGTCTGCTGATCACTGTAATTTTTGTCTTAGCTTCTGTAAAGATAAAATAGCAAACCTATAGTAGTGTTTCCAGACAGCTTTCCCGTTTCTCGGTAATGGTGATACCCTCCTAAAATGTTCTTACAAATGCTTAATAGCTTGTCTTGCACTGAGAAATGCATTATCTCTGATCTTAGGTCTTTCTAAGGCTAATGCATTTTTCTGCCTAACCAATCCTGTCCCCACTCCTATCCTCAAAAAGTGTCTCTCTGTCATCTCTGCTCCCATCTGTCATTTTATTAGTATATCACTTGTTTCCGGCTTGGTTCCTGATGCTCTTAGACCTGATGCTTTACCCCCATTCTTAATAAACCTGTGGCTTTGTTCATAAAGACATGCATGGAATAATCCTAAATGTGCATGTTTGACTATTTCCTCAGAGGTGGTTTTGTAGACACAGATTAAGAAAAAGCTTAGACTATATCATACTGTTAATCTGGACTGCCTGAAATGGCCTTTCTGAGCCATGGTTTAAAATAATATAAGACTAGCTCTAGTTTTGATTTAACAAAACCGATTTCTAGGAGGAAGATTGACGTAGTTCCAAGTGAAGTAAATTAAACCTGGTCAGAGGCAGGTTTATATTAAAGTCAATAGATGTTACGGTGTGTAGGCTCCGGGGTTTGGACACAGGCGCAAGGTTTACAGAAAACATATTTATTCGAAAACTGAGCATACAAACAGATAAACACCCACTGACATTACCAATGAGAGACAACACAGGACAGATACAAGCGGGTATTTAAACACTTAGTAATTAAGAGAGACGAACGAGGGACAGCTGGAAACACTTAACAGCACTCACGTGTCACAAACAGGGAAACACAAACAAGTTCATGTCCGCGGTCGTCTCCATGACGACCGCTCACGCTCTGTTGCGCGCTCCGCCAGGCGCGTGACAGTATATACTATCGTATAGGATTGCATATATACAAACGGGTGACAAATTAAAGGAAAAAACAACATAAAGTGTCTTAGTAAGGTGTTGGGTCACCACGAGCCACCATAACAGCTTCAATGCGCATTGGCATAGATTCTACATGTGTCTGGAAATGTACTGGAGGGATGGAACACCGTTCTTCCAAAAGATATTCCTTTAATCTGTGTTTTGATGATGATGGTGGTGGTGGAGAGCGCTGTCTGACACGTCAGTCCAAAATCTCCAATAGATTTAATTGGGTTGAGATCTGGTGACTGCGAAGGCCATAGCATACTGTATGATTTACATCATTTTTATACTTGTCAAACCATTCCGTGACTCCTCGTGCCCTGTGGATGCACTCATTTATTCAGGTTTTTCCTTTAACTTCCCTTCACCCATCTGTGTATACTGTGTGTATATATATATGAACTGTAAGACACAGTAACACATGTTCATGCAATTTACCAGAGCTTTGTGTTCTGACAGGTGTCCAGATTGATGATAACCTTCCAAAGAGATCTTCCCAGAGGATTCTGGCTCCTCCTGGTGGTAGATCCAGTGGCATATGGTAACGTCAGCTGCTGCTATTATTGGAGCCTCTGAATAACTAAACCTGAAACTAAACACTTAATATTATTTGATGATTTCACATCGACCAAAATTCAAAACTATTTAACCCTTGTCACTTTGCTACTGGCATGATTAAATACCCACATGTTAATGATTTCAGGAAGAAGAAAAAAAGTTCATTCTTACGAAAAATTGGAAAACAAGGTATTTGTGGGGATTATAGAGTATGTGTGGAATGTTAGTGAGAGATGTGAGTATTGATGAATTACACGGGCATTGGTTAATCTGGTCTTGGTGTTATATAGTTCATTTCAGTATGGTAATGGTGCAAGTAAGTTCTTCTCTGATCCTGTCTACTTTATCACTATATTGATAACAGTGCACTGTGATATGCAACAGTTAAAGAAATACTCCAGCGTTTTTTCAGCCTGATCTCTAGCTTCTGCATCTGTAGAGTACTAGCGATTACTACGGACAAGAATTCTAACACATTTCCCTGTACTGAGACGAACATTTTGCATAAACCTGTATCGATGCCCCCAACAACTGCCTTTAGACTTCAAGTATAAGTGAGTTTCGAGTAAACAGGTTTGCTGTTGTTTTCTCAATCCAGGGAAACGTCCAAACAGTTGTCAGTGGTAATTACACATACGCTGCTGATGTGGTAGATATCGATTAGGTTGGAAAAAATGCTGGAATATTTATTTGAAAGATTTCTACATTCGGCAGAAAATTAAACGAATTTTACATTACCGCAGCTAAAGGATGTGGAACAATGTATAATTGTTGAGCCAAATTTTTTATTATTATTATTTGGGCACATGACTATGTGTTTACCTCAGTGTTTTATCTTTGAAATTGCACTTATGTACAGTACTATCCTGCCTCTCCATTTGTTAAACTGTACACCTGTTGTGGTTATCAAGTAACACATTAAAAAAAGATGCTTCTATATTGCAGCCTCAGTATCGCTTTTGTATTTTTAGTGTAAGTATTGTTATTTTTTCATTCACCTGACTTTTGACTTGTGGACGATTCAAAAACAAGTTAAAGTGTTTGATCAAATCTAGTTAATGCCACAGCCAGAGTCTGTGTGTGTATTCGTATTGGTTTTTATTGGTTCAGCATGTTTTTGTTGTTTTTTCACATCACATGTTGAGTGGCAACAATGGTGTGTCCCTGTTCGGTAGACTTGTAGCTATTCATTTTTACGTTTGCTGAGAGTGATGTAACACAGTAATGTACCTCCCATAAATGTGAACCAATATGAATTCCATGTTTACAGTGTCACATATCAGGATGATCTTGTCACATATCTTGTTTATGTAACTACCTGGGATTGCCTAATGCCTTTTTGAGTTCACAGTCACATAATGCCAATAATACTCCAAAACATATGTGTCTGTGCATTTTCTAAAACTGTTAAACTGAACACTTGAAATTGTTTATTGTTTTGAGAATTGAGGAGAATTGATCTAGGCTTTTAGAGATTCACCATCAAACATTCTCATAGCAATTATTTCCGGAGAAGCCATGGTTTATTTAGATTTTTGTATTGTGTTGTCCAATATGTAAAACTACATTCACACCTGTAACATCCTGTTGTGAAACTCAAAACACTTTCACTGCAATTAGTGACTGAATAACCACTGAAAATGGCCAAATAGCTCACAAACATATTGAAGTGCTAGATTAAAAAGAGATTCACTGCTAGCGTGTCTTTTACTGGTTCTTTTACTACTCATCTCTGTAGTTCAGCCGCATTGGGAGACCCCACTGTAGAGAATATGTGTATCAGAGTAACGACTTAACAGTAAAGATGTCATAGTGAAACAGTCCAACAAATACAATAGGACATAGATCTTTCTATTGGTGCTGAATATTCATGTTCGTGTGGATGTTTTTGTTTGCTTTTGAAATTCTGTATGTTTTTCAACCTTCTTTTTTTAAATATAAACCGTGTATGTATGCATTGGAAGTGTACATGTTATGTTCCTCTCAAAAGTACAAATAAACCCAGTCCAACCTTGTATTGGATACTTCTGATCATAGTTCGAGTTACAACATTAAAGCAGGATGAGCCTACGCATGAATGCTGCATTGCAATACTTTTAATATTATTGTAGTAAAACACACACACACACACACACACACTGTTCAATGTACAGTGCACCAAGTTGGAATTCTGCCATTTTAAAGCCATGAGAATAACCAGTGCAGTCCCACAATGCATCACCATAGGTGTCCGAATGATTGCAAATACAGATTACCCATAAGGCACCGCACCATTTGAAGCCAATGCGTGACCTGCATAGTGAATAGTGTGATGTGGTGTGGTATATCCACAGACTGATGGCAATTCGTTTGTGAAGTTTATCTGGCGGAATGTGACTGCTGCAGCGGAATGACAAGCAAACTGTGTAGTGTACGAAATTGTTTTACATGAATTAACAACTCTTCTCTATAATAGTGTGCTAAATAATGCTTATATAATTCTTATATACAACAGTCATTCTACATACGACTTAAAATATCTGTAGGCTAGTAAAGTGTTCACATTAATGTGCTCAGGATGTTTATTTGTTTAAGTTTATTTAACAGAACAATAAATACACACGACAATAAATACACAGGGCAATGCACGCTAACTAGACAGGACAACAGAACAATATTGAATGGGGTAGTCTGTAAAATGTCTGTAAACAATATTGACTGGGGAAAGTGTCCCA
>JAOUQW010000002.1:8445681-8466880 GCA_028565825.1 Olivaichthys viedmensis | reverse complement strand
TAATTTACTCAAGCTGGTCTATTTCGACACAATAGCAATCAACCTTGAAATGCCTGTGGACACACACACACACACACCTCCCCATCAGTTCTGCCCTTGAAGTAATGTTAAAATGAGACTGCTATTGACCTTTGGAAATGTAATATCTCATTCTTATTCATATTTAATGCACTGCTTGTAATTCTGTTACTTGTCAGCCCATTTAAAATGTACCAAGGTTATTTTCCGCAGTGTGCTTGCCTTGAAGCTTCTCTGACCTTTGTTGTCTTCTCTTCCCTTTTTTTTATTTTAAATTATTTATTTATTTATTTTTTGGAGAAGTGCAAATTGAGGCATCAGAGCTCACCAGCTGTGAATGGTGCAGGGTACATAGACTACCAGCTCTGTTTCTGCAGATGACTGCTGCAGCACGCTGCTGTCTGAGAGACCAGCTTGCCATGTCTACAGACATGGGCGCATGGAATGACTGTTGGAGAAAGAGTGAGTAGCTCAGAGTTTCAGCATCTTTTCACACTTCAGTTTCTGCTTCTGTTCTGCTCCCTAAAATGAATTTATTTTATTCCATTATATTTTTATGACACTTTTATCGTCATAAAAATACTCCAGCGGGTTTTCACCACAATCTCTGTGCCACATCTGTAGCGTATGTGCGATTACCTCAAACAATAATTGACACGTTTCCCTGTAGAACAGAAAAACGTGTTGACTGTTGATCAGGCATAAACTGAGGCACTTTCGTGTTTACGTGTCTATGGTGGTATCTCACAACCACAAATTCTACCCTCTCTAAAAAGTAGTCCCATCTTTTGAAAGGACAAAGCCTTTGACTGAAGTATTCATGAAGGCGTTCTACAAAAATACGTTTTTCACGTGGTTTATGAACTGCCCTTAGACCTCCTATTATACGTGAGTTTTGAATAAACTATTTTTCTACAGTTTTTTTGATACACTGAAGCGTGTAAATATTCTTGTCTGTGTTAATCGCCCTAATGCTACATATGCAATAGATGGCAATTTAGTTTTAAAAAACACTAGAGCATTTCTTTAATGCCAATGTGGCAGCTTGGCCAGAGTCAGGGTAATTATTAAAGTATGAAAATCTGTGAAAATGATTGTTTCCCTGACAGATCAACTAGAAAAATACCTCGTCATTATCTTTGAGAGTGAGCCGACAAGGCCGGAAGAGACCACACTTGAAGAAATATTTAAAGAAATTGGCAGGCTTAAGAATTTAAGCAACTTCTTAGTCAAGCTCACATTCGAGGAAGCCAATGATAGACTAATGGCACATCAACATTCTCATAAAAAGGAGGTGAGTTGAGCCATGGTAGTGTGAGCTACTTTCATTTATTTACTTTATTTTTGTGAGCAAGCACTTTTTTAAATACAGTAACCAGTATTTTTGTTTTTTAATACTTGGCGTCAGCTTACTGCACAGGTTGCACTACCAAAATTTTAATATATATTTTAGAGCAGTGCACAAATTAGGAACCCAAACCTTAGACATTTTATTTGTTTAGTCATTTTTTGATAATGGCATAAATGTTCTCTTTTCTCTGGGTTTAGGAGTTAAACTTGGTTCTCTTTTCTCCCACTAATGCTCAGAGCGAAGTAACAACCCTCAGTGTCTCAGAGAGTGAAGATGACCTGATGGAATGCCCCTTCTCTCACACACAACCTGCCAAAAAGTTTGTGGTTTTAGTTGATATCACCTTGTTTGTGCTTCTGGTAGCAGCTCTAGAGAGTAACTCTTGCTTTCCAGACTGGTCGTGTACCCACCTCCTCCAGCCAAAGGTGGCTTTTCCATCACTGAGGAGGACATCAATTGTCTCAAAGAAGGCGAATTTCTAAATGATGTGATAATAGATTTCTATTTGAAGTAAGTTCCCGCTCTAGTCTATGCCTTTCTGCCCATTTTATGAGGTTTTTTGTTTGTTTACAGTGTGTTTTGTTTGCGTCTCAGGTATTTTGTCTGTGAGAAGTTACAGAAGGAGGATGCCAACAGGTGCCATGTGTTCAGCTCCTTCTTCTACAAGAGTCTCACTCAAAAAGACCTAGAGGAACATCCAGACACCACCGGTTTATCGTAAGTATGAAAAATAAAATCTGTATAATATTATTTGATTCTCATACACCGCAAACCCTATGTTGGCCAACTTTCCCACAGCATTCAGGAGAGGAGGCATAATCGGGTAAGAACATGGACCAGGCATTTGGATCTTTTCGAGAAGGACTTCATTTTTGTCCCAATTAACCAGTCGTGAGTTGTACCTTTTTCCTTCGTTTTTATCTGAGGGATATTTTTCATACGTCACATACTAACTTTTAACAAAATCACTGTCAAATGTGATGAAGACCTTTTTAAATTAGTATTACGGTAACTCATTTTGCAACTCTGTGTGAGCCTAAAGTAGAAGACAGAAAACTTATTTTACCTCAGGGCTCACTGGTACCTGGCTGTCGTCTGCTTCCCGGGCCAAGCCATGGATCCTTGTGGGAATAAGAATGAGGAGAACTCGATAGTGTTCACTCCCAGCCCCTCTCTTCCAAACCCCATGTCACTCTTCTACAGACACACAACTTCTGAGCAGCTGTCCAAGTGGCGTGCATCTGAAGGTAATAAAATGCTCAGCTCTGAATGGTTACCCTGATCCTACACAAATAGACAAAAACTGAACTATTTTCATGCCCCTCCAATCAATTAGATGAAAATGGAACTTTAAAATTTTTTTTATCATGAAATGTATTTGTTAAGTAGAGTATAACTAGCATGCAATTATTAGCTTTTCAGTGTATTACTGTGTTTACATTGATCTGAAAATGCATGGTCATGCAGGGATAAAGGAGAAAAGAAAGTAAGTTCGAGGACATATACTTATAAACATATATGCTATAAAGAGAACCTTGTTTATTGCGGTTCTGTATTTCTCTCACGGTACCATGGATTTGAACCAAAACCGAAATCTGTAGGTCTACATGTTCAATGTTTTCTCCACGGTTTGTTCCATGGTGTAACTACTGTATTATTACTGCAGTGTAGCTTTTAGCATTAATAATGTTAATAATTGGAAATTTAAAAGGGCACACTCTTTCATTCTTTTCATTTCTCACTGCAAGAAAACGGGCTACTTTGTGCTCATTATATGGTGTGTACAGAACTGAATATTGGCTATAATTTTAATCATCGCAGGATTACTGCTTTTTATGATAGTTTTGACAAGGTAACAATTTTTTAAATAACACAGGGTTCCCTACTAAGAATAAGTTACATTAAAATATGTAAATCCATATTAACAAATACAGTAAACTTGGTCTCTAGGCTTCTGTAAGTGAGAACTTAAAAGTAACCGAACTGTGTATTGATGTATGTGGTGATAACTCAATATCTATGTGGTGAAATATGCGAGCTGACAACTGTAATTGACTGTTGAAATGGCAAGCTCAAGCGACAGTCCTGAAATTGTGGACCCTTCTGCCTCATTTAATGCACCAGTGTGGCAGTACTTTGGTTTTGCCGTTACTGGTTACTTGCCATACAAAAAGCACTACTGTTTGTGCTCACTTTTATTTCACTTGTTGTCATGAAGATGCCATTTAAAACAACTGTTTGGTTTGCAACTGATGCACCTATCGATGAGTAAAACTCTGACCTGAGAAGTGCGTTTGAATATTTTATTACAGAGACATTACATGTAGGTGAGAGTGAGAGTATTTTCCTTACCTAAAAGGAGCCAAGGCCGTGGAGAAGAGGCAGACAGGAAGAAGAGACAGATTTTCTGTGACACTGGTTTTTATACAGTGACGTTGTATCCCCGACCCACAAGACCAATGGCCAATTAAAAAACTCTTAACTGTATTTTTAGGGGAGGAGGGTGTAAATTATTACTATTAATTAATTTCTAATAAATGATCACTATTATTAATAATAATAATCGGGGCACCAGTCCAATGGACAAAATAATCTCAGCATGAGATACGACTTGATGATGTGTATATCAACAATATAAGAACAGTAATAATTTGCCTGACATCTGAAGGAAATTAAGTGAATTCTTTAATAGTCTGTAGAACTCCGTTGTGACAAGAGAGAAACACACACAAAGTTTAATTATAAAAGAAAAAGTAATTATTGATGTAATTCGGATGGAAATTATTTACAAATGTAGTTAATTCAAAAGATGGGACAACTGGATAACTTTTAGAATGAAGCTGGATAGTGTAGGCAAACGATTCAGATGATGGTATGTAAAGTGGGTAGCAGTGGTTATTCTAGCATTTATGCCGTTGAACAACCGTGGATCTACTTAACAAACTAATATCTAAAATACCATGCCAATATTGAAGAAGGAAGGTAGAGAAGCCTCATAGTTATGTTCCTGTAGTGTCTCCTTGGGTGGTGACTCTGTTGGTCTTGATCAGTGTGTGAGTTCAATGCATTAGTAGAGATCGCAGAGATCGAGTCAGTCCTATGACTCAATGGCGGCACAATTCAGCAGAGATCGCTGAACGTCTAGCCGTGGCGTCGAGTCTGCTTGTCCGGGGGTCGCGGAAGAAGTCTTAGGACTCTTTATGGACTTATTTCAGCGGGAATCGCGCAGAAGGTCCAGCCGTGGCATTAGTTGAGTCAGCTTTGTCCAGAAATCGTGGAAGAAGCCTTATGACTCTCAATGTGCTCAATTTTTCAGTGGAGATCGCACTGAAGATCCAGAAGTCCTCTTGCATCTTCGTCTTGCAAAGGTGTAGACTGACTGAGATCAACGCAGGATAAGCCAAAGTTAGAGTCAAAAACATGACACTAAAGTCGATGATCGGAAATCCAATGCCCAACTCGCAGATGGATGTGAGCCACTTAGATTTATACTGTTCTCTGAATAGGAGTGTCAGTTTCCCTGCCTCTCCTCATTCAATGTTGCTGACTGGTCAGTGGTTCAAAGAGATTTGGGGGGTCATGAACCATGCTGTGACCAGGCACAGAGTATGCCCATAGTCTTATCCTAGCCCTAATAATAGCACAATTACCAATCAGTAATACACAGTTTAATGACATTTTTTAATTTACCCATTGCACCACAACCTTGCAAATGTTTGTTCATTCTGTGTTTTTTGTTCTTAGACTTAAGGTCAAGAAGCTCAGCTAGTGCTGATGCTGATTCCTGCCTAATCTTTACATGTGGTATTTGTTATAGGTGAGATGGATGAGGGGTTCTGCTTTGTTTTAGATGATGACCTAGAGGATGAAGTTCAGGTAATCTGTTTATTAGCGTCTTGCTTCCTTAGATGATCTGATATCAGACTTTGGCATGCTATTGGTAAAATGTTTTATACCTTTTTTTTAGTATAATGGTACAACCAGCAGAGATGTCTTCAAAATGGGCAATATTCCTTCTAAACAGTATGTAACATGGTCAAGTCTCTTGTCTGTCACTACCTTTTCGTTTCAAGACAGCATTGTCTCTTAAGTTATACTGTTTGCTTTATTTTTGGCATGACAGACCAGTCATCTTATTTAGTGTCCTATCTTGTATCTATAGGTCCTGCATTCTCATTATGGACTCGCTCAACTGTGATCCCAAACCAGCAGTGGTGAAAGTACTGCAAGAGTAAGTCTTTTTTACCAATGTACCTAAAAACTTGCATTGTCCTTCAAATCGGAGTTTTTTTTGTCGCTCTGTTGCATGCGTATGTTTACATATCATAAATGATATTTGTGTGCGTATGTATTCTCCATGCCTGTGTATCTGTGTTCTAAATAAAAGATACTTGGAGATCGAGTGGTGGGTGAGAAAGGGCTTTTGGCAGAGTTTTGGGAAAGGAGCCATGAATGGATGGAGTCTGCAGGTTCCACAGCAGGATAATCATACCGACTGTGGAGTTTACATTTTACAGTATGTGGAAAGCTTTATCACAGTAAGTATGCAACATGTGGTTATTGCATGAATGACACTGTGCTGTAGATAATATTTTGGTTGCTTTGACATTGCTTGCAATTCTGAGTTTTTGTTCTATTATTTCTAGAACCCACCACAGATCTTTCATTCTGCCATGGATCTGAGTGACTGGTTTCCACAGAAGTTTGTGAAAAAAAAGCGGGAGCAAATCAAAAGGCTTATTTTTAGACTCCACCAACAGCAAGCTGATTAAGGGAGAATGAGTGCCTCCTACAGGTTCTCTACGATATTGCACACTTAGCCTAATTCAGGGATTTAGCCCTGCTTGTTCAGAACTCCTTAAATGTGTATTATGATAGAATTATGTTGTTTTCTGTGTTTTATTTTTGACAAGGAATAATTGTTTGTAAGATTACTTAAATAGTATGTAGCAAAATAAAGTTTAAATCTTTAAATTGTTTATATATTTTCACATCTTTCCCTTCTACTGATGTGGTGTTCTTTCTTGTACTTTGCAAAGATACCAAGAAGTTAATAAGACAGAGTGGACCATGCCCTTGCTGTCTAGGTCTTGAATCAATTATTAGTTGTCCTGGCCTCTGCAGAACTGTCCATCTGCTCTGTAAGTAGACCAACATATGGAATGTGTGGTAACTTGAGCCTAATGCGTCAATCAGGAATCGCTATAACTAGTGTTCTAGGTTTTAGTATTTTAACAACATTTGTTTGAATGTTTATTTATTATGTTCTCACTTGGTAACCTCTGTCTGTGGCCAGATACAAATTAATACTTGTCCCTAACTTGTATCTTCTAGGACATGTCTCATGCCAAGCATTTAACATACGTTGTGAGGTGATAAATTATAAATACCAGTGTCTTTAAAGTACTGTTGTAGGTAACAGAGTAGTCAATTATCCTGTATTTTGAATTTTGTCAAGTGTGAAAAAGCCCCTTTATACCTGATCAATTACACAGGCCTACTATTTGTTGCATATATGATTTATTCTCAGCCTTCATTTTCATTTTGTTTTCACTGATGCATTTCTGGGCAAAAGCTGGTTTGTATGATTTAACACTTGGTGTAACAATTTCATTTAGCCCCAGGAAAACAAGTATCCTTCATTGCCCACGTCTATATTTCTGTTGCATTGGCTAAATAGGAGAATCACATTGGCCTTGAAAAAGCAAGGCAGTCTGAGCTTCACTGTTGTGTTAAATCTGCCCTCAATGAGGAAGTCAGACGTTTTCACATAATAAAAGAGCAGTACATAATAGGGAGCTGGGACTCCTGATCTAGTAATAAGCTGGTAACTCGGTGTATGTTTTAATTAAAATGTGATGACAAAGCAGTCTGACACAAATGCATCTGTTCAATTATAGACCACAATGGGAAAAGTGTGTAGCATGGAAACACAAGGTCCAGTGTAAACATGTAAAAGACGCTTTTATAGCCATCCTTTGCTCAGTAACCTGAGGCAGTAGCACATGGAGGCATGGATCATGTGTCCTAATTAGATTTACAACCAGGGTTGCCTTTCAATAGACTATTGGGTTTCTACTTCAGGAATACTTCTAAAAGTTTTCAATTTCAAGCCTCTTTAAAAATTCACGAATCTCCCATTTGCGTTCGTGGCACACTTTTGGGTGACCATGATGATGCCGAGCCCGGCTTTCACACTGTCAAACCGCACGCTCTGACGTAGTGGTCCTAAATGAAAACGTATGGGACCACATATGCCAGAATTACCATTTGACTTTATTACACGTTTTAATCGCCCATCGTCGAAGAGCTTTGCGCTAATAGCTGTATGTCTTTTTTTTTTTTTTTTTCCCCAAGAATGAATCTACTTCCTGATTGCACCGCGCTTTAAAGCGTTTTAATACCGACCTGGTGTCGAGCTGCTGCCGGAGCCGCGCGCGCTTCCCCGGTGACGTCACCGCGAGTTCCCTGCTCAGGAGTGCAATCCGGAGCCGGAGAGGAGAGAGAACGGAGCCGGGGGAACCGGGGGAACCGGGCAGCTCTGTCGGCAGGAACTAACGCCTTTTTTTTTTTTTAAATCACTTTAAAGCGCATCCCCTGCACACCCTGCTGAGGGACGTACTCGTTTCGTGAGTAGGTTTCATTGAAATGCTTTTAATAGCGTTGTTCCCTGCACCCTGGCTTGGAGTTAACGATAAGATGGCTACTGCGCAGGTTAAGCTTGGGGACTATTTCTTTATACTGTACTGTGACGGGAGCTAACATGCTAATGGGGGTTTATTTGCTTCTAACGTTGCCTTTGAACACGACAGCGGTTTGTATAATACTAAGCAGGTAACTAAATGGCGAACAGGTTTGACTCGTGATACTATATGTCTGTCTGTCGGGAGTTTTATTATTGCAACCCGTTGTGAGCTTATTTACGGCGCGCGCCTAAAGATGCTACATGTAACAGTGTACAGAGCGTGGAGTGGATTGATAAAAGAGCCAAACTGTGATGGGTTTAGGAAAAGCCAGTATATATATCAGGCTGATGACAAATGGCTGATGAAACGCTGTTTAAGAGTCTGATGGATGCATGAGCCGTGTCGGTGCTGTGCGTTTTTCTGCCTTGTTCTAGTTTGACTGCACTGTTTGTAGTCTAATACATTGACTGCAGTTACAGGAGTCGCACTGTGGAATTACCAGTGCACACTGCAGTGTCTTTATAGTTGCACTGACAGATAAGGCTTGCCTTAATCACGTTTTCTGGACTCAGACTAAATGTGATGTAAACTGAGGATATTTACATAGAATATATATTTCACTAACTATTTATACACCTGGAAAGAAGTTTAAAAAAAGAAAGAAAAGGAGCTGACATGAGAGCTCTGCATCCTGTTAGCTTAGTGCAGATTTCACAATGTGTTTTCCATATCCCCTGCCTGCATAGGGAGCCAGGAAGGGAAAAGGAGGAAGGAGGGAGGGTAGAGGGGAGGATGCTTTATATGTGGTACAGGAAACTTTCTCTCGCCCGTTGACCCCAAGCTGTCTCCACGAGCAACCACTGTATTGCAGCCATCAGGGAACGCTCAGATTGTTTTCCAGTTCCTGCTTATCTTGAATCTCTTCTCATTAAACCTAACAGAGCACAGGCCGATACATCACCTCAGTTTGCTTACAGGATTTATTTGCTGAAGCATAAGTAAGTCATATAAGACACATGGTCCGTGGATCACCACACAAAGCCAGCATTAGCTGTTGAGCATGGTATAGGCTTTTCAAATTCAACATATAACCATATAGGTGATTTAAAAAAAAAACTAAATCTCTTGGCATGATGGTAATCTCTCCTTTACCTTTTTGGAAGGTTACCCGTTGTAATTGAAACTACCAAGTTGTGGTCAAGACACTTTATTGCTGTTTTAATTGCATGAAATAGTATTGTTGCTTATACATGAAGTTGAAGAAATTATTTGAGTGTCATTAGTGTAGCTTGTAACTCTGGTTACCCAAATAATGCATTTACTGTGAATTTAGTGCAGGCTAAGTTTGTGATATTAAAACAGCTTTAGGATTACCGTTGTTGGCGTCAGCATGGATTTTATTAAAAGTGGCTTGATTATTGCTGTCCACTCAGACCAGTGATGCTGGGTGGGTTTGGATGAAAGCATGTTCAAACTTTTAAAATATTTGTTTTTAAAATATGCTCTTTTAAGCTTCAAAGTGTTTACAGTAGTTTGGTTTCATAACATAATCAAACATCTCTAATAAACCTTCCTGATCTGCTACATCCAGGTAGGCCATGTAGTGGCTCATGTTTATTTGCACTCCCTTTAAAAGTATGGTGTTCTGGCCGGCACTCATTGGATGTTTCTTTTGTGGAAAAGTTGTCTAGATATCACCTGCTTTCCTCTTAGTTAAATGGACCGCACTGAGTTCAACAAAGCCTGTTTCTGTCTTTCCAGCCGTTGTTTCCTATCATGGAGCAATCTAGCCATAAAACATGCATGCATGTGTTTCTTTACTATGCTAAAATAAATGTTTATATTAGCCCATGACCTCTTACAAATGCAAATTAGCAAGATAATAAGTAAATAAATCATATGCAAATTTTTGGACTAGTCCATGTTTTTATGTCTCTTGCTGTTGCTCAGCATAATTCCACAGGCAAATGATACAGTAGCATCATTTGAATGATATTTTACTGCTGATCAGTACTTCCTGTAAAGATAAACTTTAATATGTTATAGGAAAGGTGATTGACGGTCAAAAACCTAGATCCAGCATCCTTAGAAATTCTAAAGCCAGCCAAACTAATGACCTCTTCAGGATGAAGCCTGGTCCATTCTCTTCTTGAGACCAGGACAGAACCAGGAACTGGGACAGGACATATAGATGCTGGTGGAGGGGTAATTTTATAAGAAATCCTCTTTTGCACAATGCCACAACAAATCATGTTTGAGTGAACTTTAGGAGTGGGAATCATGCTTGGTGAACTTTTGAACCCATCAAATAAACTTAACACCTCCTTGCATTTAGGCCGAACCTCAATACCACATATAACTGGCTAGCGTACGTCAGTGTCACATATCTGATATACTACATGTAATAAACTGCAGGATTATGAGTCAAAGTAAACGATCGCCCTCGTTTTGGCCTACTGTTAGCGCTACTGTCTTCTGTAGTAACATTTCTGCAGGTTTATTCAAACTAGTGTAAATTACTCTTGCTAAATTGAGGGTGCATGAAATATTAATGTCTTTACATTTACATTTACTCAGACACTTTTATCCAAAGCGACTTACAATTGAGCTGAGCAGATGAAGGTTATGGCCCTTGCTCAAGGGCCCAACAGTGGCAGCTTGGCGGTGCTGGGATTTTAAACTCACAACTTTCCAATCAGTAGCCCAAAGCCTTAATCGCTGAGCCACCACTGATTGTCTTCACAGTCAGTCACGATAATGTAACCTAGCTTGCTCCAGTTGCAGAGGGGATTTAAGGATTTAAGTCCTAAGTAATACAACATTGATATCGGTTCCTCCATTTTCAGGAGAAAATGACAGGATTTCAAAAACAAGTGAAATGAATGTCACTAAAAGTCACAAGAATACACAATTGTTTGTTTCGGTTAAGAAAAGTGTAAATGTGTTTGGAATTGCAACCTTATTGGCGATAGTTATTAAATAATATAATTAAATACTTTAGTCTCTGGAATCATTTCTGGAAGTCAGAGAAAAGATTTTGGTAGCGTTTTGGAAGATTCTGTGCGGAGAGTCTATATTGACATGCACGTTAGTATCTCAGCTTGTCAGGTTTTTGTCTTTACTTTGGATTTCATCATTTAATGAAGGACACATTTGAATTTGTTGTTTAATCGGTTGTACCTTTTTAATCAGATTATTTCCAGTGTTTTGTTTCTTCCTTTTTTTTTCTGTGATATCTGTCTGTTTACTCAGAATCTGTTTAGTCAGTCATTCTGGTAGATTGTTTTGTTGTGGCATTTAGGAAAGAACAGAGCCTTTCTGATGTTCTGCTCTAAACCTTTTGTTCTCACGGGCTCTCCAAAGACCCGAGTGGAATTCAGTCCATGGGAACAGATGCAGTTTATGCTGAGCAGACAATGAGGTTATTTAGCACATTGAGTGAAGCGATGCCTGAAAAATTGAGAATTGCACCATGGGCATCCCTGAGGACATGGCGAAAGCCTTCAGCACCATGCATGAATGTGGCCCAGGGAAACAGTTGCCATGAATCGAACTGGGAGCATTGATCCAACCTGGCCTTGAGTGCACACCTGACCTCTGGGACTACCATGGTGTCTAGTGGATTGTAGCCACAGGGGATTGTTTAGAAGCCCTTTTAATTTTGGTCTCTGCAGCAGGTTAAAACTGTAGTGTTTAGTGTGGTAGATTTTTCATCACAGCGCTTGTAGAATGTCATGTAAACCATGTCATCCTGTTGCAGTCCCATAATACCCTTCAATTCTGTTTGTGGGTATTTGGTTGCTATCCAAACATTCATTATTTTATTTCTTTCTATCGTCTGGCGATGTGGAAAGCATGCTTTTCACTAACGGATTTCTGAATAAAAAGAAGGCGGCACTGTTTGTATGAGTTCAGTTGTGTATTCATAATTTGCTATTGTGTATTCATTATTATTTTGGCTTCCTGTATTAACTGTTTGCACTATCCCAACATTTTACACAAAATATCCTAATCTACTGTCTTCTCACTCTCTGTGCTCTGTAGAGCTGCTGTGTAGCCGGGAAGTGCAATGGATGATGGGAAGCCTGTGTGGGCACCCCACCCAATTGATGGGTTCCAGCTGGGCATAATAGTAGACATCGGTGCTGACACACTTACTATTGAACCACTCAATCACAGGGGCAAGGTAAGTCAGAAATTAAGACCCTATAGGATCATTTATTAATTGTTAACTCACTCATTGTGGATGTGCAAAGTCCAAAATATACTGTAAAATGGTAATAAAATGTGTGTGACTGGTCGTATTTTGTTAGGAATAAACCAAATGAATGCTTGTGAGGGGTTTGTGACATCTGAAATCTTTTAATTATATGGTGCTCGTGTAGAGTTCATCTACACTATAGGTAATCATACCAGACATGTTTATAGGGCATTTCTAATGACCACACCATTCATTAAACATGTGTATTGCTTTTTTTTTTAAACAAGGAAGTCTTCAGATATTCAAAAGTATAAGTCAAATGCGCCAACTCGTGTATGCAATGCAGGTCTGTGCTTGCAGAGGTGTCGCTTGCAGAGGTAGTTAATAAGTAATGAGTCCTACCTGCAGCAGGTGTGCTGATCATGTTACGCTCAGGTTCTCGGTTCATTAGAAGAGTAAGCCATCTGGGCTTTACACACCCCCATAGAGAAACAGCCTGTATTGATGTGCTTCAGGCAAAATCTTTGGCTAATGCTATTCGTGGCATAAAAATTATTACAATTTCATCACATTTGCCTCCGTCGTCCCAGACATTCAGCAGTTTTTTTTTTTTTTTTGGATGCCACACTTTGGCCACACTTTGGACACACTTTGGATTGTTATTGTAATACCACCAAGCAGTCTTATGACCTGTTTCTGTCTCTCATCTATTTCTTGATCTGGAATTTCTGGGACTGAGATGGTGCTTAAGGAAACTGAAAACTGAATACTTAGGATGGGATGAGCCCATCTGTTTTTAGAAAAAGAGTAGTCACTTGCCTCCATGTTACTCTTGAGTTCCATAAATAATTTACTCCTGTGCTGAATGCACGTTGTATGTTTGATGCGTCTTAGAGATGCTCGTAACCCTCACTCCACATGAATTAGTCTCTCAGACAGTCACTGCTATTTGGCCTATGTCTCTTCAAGTAGGAATGAAAACATGGTTACCAAACAAATGTACTTACATTCCCATTATGGTGTGGTTATTAAGCATTTTTGTTGCGCACCATTTTATAAAATCACTGTTATACAAGATTTGTTGTAAAGTACTTTGAGAGTAAGCAGTCTATAGAAAATTACCCGTATTTATAGAAAGTGCTCCTTTTCTCTCTGCTTGTTCAGTTTCTAAGTCAAGTATTCAACTCAAATCCTGGAGGTTACTGAACCTTTAGTGGTTCATGAGAATGTTTGTTTTTTAAAGAAAGGGAGTGGAGTGATAAAAGTTGTTGATGTTCTCCCTGGATTTTCCAGACTTTCCTGGCTCCTATCAGCCAAGTTTTCCCAGCGGAGGATGATGTCAACAAACATGTAGAGGACAACTGTAAGTTTATAACTTGTCACATTCAGGCTATAGAACTTAATTATAATATGTGCCATTTATTAATGAATTAATATAATTGTGTGTTTCATCATGGTTTGCTTTGCCATCTTTAGGTTCTCTTATGTACTTAAATGAAGCCACCCTTTTGAACAATGTTCGAGTTCGTTACAGTAAGGACCTGATCTATGTAAGTAAGATATGGATGCTCTCACTTGCATTATCTGGCAACTGTTACCTTAGGTGGGTCTAAATAACCAGTAATTCATAGAAACTGTTGCATTTTGCTATGCAGTATGTGTTTTTATCATGTTATCATGCAACAATGTGCAGTGTTTTTTTGTTAGTTATTCGCAAATCTGCACCATTTGGGAGTACAGAGTACAATGCAAATGCATCTTCTGAATCATATGTTTTATTAGGAAGTCAGTTGCTTTCATAAAATAAAATGACTGGGTTTTTTAGATTCCGTAAGTGAAATTCCAACATAAAGAGCGCTAAAAGATAAGGAGCTGATGGGTATGTTGTTGTAGATCCCACTTTCCCTCAATAGAATGGCCTTCTATAGCCCACAGGCCTGCTGTCAGTGCTGAGTGTGTCATGTTGAGTGTAGAGGCTCTGCCCTTCTGTGGCTGCTCATCTCAGATGACCTGGCTAATCCTACCCAGACGCTCTCGGGTTGCCTGTTGCACTTAATTAGGTCCTGCGAGGTAGCACTAAGCAGCGTGGCAGAGCTAACCTGACAGCCCTGAACGGCAGTAGACGGAGAGGAGCCCGTTTGTGAAGGCTCCACTAATAGGCTGCTAAGGGAAGCTTTTACAGTGATCACTTGACGCTTTTCTACAGTACACATTCGCATTGTTAAGACTTTAACGCTGCAGAAAATGTCAACTAGCCATTAGGTTTACCCCTACAATGTATACAGTATCTCTTCTCTTGCACTTCACTTCTACTGCTCTTTACCATGTTTTGTTTCTTCTTTCAGACGTTTGTGGCTAACATCCTGATCGCTGTGAACCCTTACTATGACATCCCTAAACTCTACGCCCCCGAGACCATCAAGTGCTACCAGGGCCGCTCTTTGGGAACTCTCCCTCCGCATGTTTATGCTATTGGTGAATGCATGATATCATAAAAACAGTTTATTTGAAATTCACTCTTTTAACCTTCTGTGTTTTAATCAATCTCCCTCTTTCATTCTTTTTCTGCATCTCTCCATCTCAGCCGATAAGGCATATCGGGACATGAAGGTGCTAAAAATGAGCCAGTCCATCATTGTGTCTGGCGAATCTGGTGCTGGAAAAACAGAAAACACAAAGTTTGTTCTCAGGTCTGGTAAATTTTAAAGTAATGGGATGATAAGAATGGGTTAGAAAACAAAACATGCAGTACATTTCAGTAAGGTCTGTGTTGACACATTCCTTTTCGATATTTACAAAACACTGAAGGTCACACTGCTGCTCAAAGTTGTCTTCGGATGCGTTTCATTTAATGGTTATGGATTTTTCTCTCTACCCCAGGTATTTAACCACATCATATGGTACTGGCCAGGATATTGATGAGAGAATTGTTGAGGGTAAGTCAAATTAAGTATGTTTTTAGCCTTCAACTGCCTCTTTATTAGGCATATACTTAATCTGTAACACTCATTGCAGCGAACCCCCTGCTCGAGGCATTTGGAAATGCAAAGACAGTCAGGAACAACAACAGTAGCCGTTTTGGAAAATTTGTGGAAATTCATTTTAATGAAAAGGTAGAACACTTCTGCTGTATTTTGCATTGATGTATGGGCTAAGCCATGTGCTAGACAAAGTTTGAATGATAACGTTTGATACATTGTATAGATGCAGGTTATTGTCAGAACTTTCCGAACATTGTCAGTTTTTTTTGCATGTTCATTCACACGCCTTTATTGTTAATTAATTTAACTGCAGCTATTTCTAAGTAAACTCCTTTTATTGTATTATGTATATCTGCCCTTTTTGAATGTAGTCTGTATTGTGTGTTATGCAGAATGCAGTGGTGGGTGGATTTGTCTCACACTACCTGTTAGAGAAGTCTCGCATCTGCATGCAGAGCTCAGATGAGCGCAATTATCATATATTCTACCGGCTCTGTGCCGGTGCCTCTGAAGACATCAAGAACATGCTGCACTTGAACTCGCCTGACAGTTTCCGGGTGAGTTTAGTGCTCCCTATTCTCTCACGCACTCACTCGCACTCACTCGCACTCACTCGCACTCACTCGCACTCACTCGCACTCACTCGCACTCACTCGCACTCACTCGCACGCACTCACTCGCACGCACTCACTCGCACTCTCGCTCGCATGCACTCGCACGCACTCACTCACTCTTAATTTACCATATTAAAACCTTTCAAATGGCAGCTAAATCCATGCAACATGCAAATATTTGGCATGTTTGTATGCCTTATTCAGCCAGGATAATTGGACCATTGTTTCCGTCTGAATGCACCTGAGTAAAAAGAGTACAGCTCACTGTGAGAACTTGAAGTAGATTTATTTTCTGAATATGGTCTTTGCTTTTGGATGGGTTTTGTAGATTTAGGTGTATTCAAGTAAATAAAAATAAAAAAGTATTTTACAAAAGTATTTTATTGTTGGTTTCACCCCCCAACACTCCAAAAGCTGTTTAAGTGTCAGTGGTGCCACTAGATGGCATATTTGCTTAATGTTTATTTTCAACATATTGGTCGGAGAGGTTACTCTAAAATGCACTAAAGGGTCTCATAATTAGCATCAGCAATCAGTATAAAACTCATCAGATTACAGCATGTAGTGAAATGTTTTTATATATTACCAATAAAATGTTTGTGTCTTCATTCAGTATTTGAATCGTGGCTGCACAAGATACTTTGCAAGCAAAGATTCAGATAAGCAGATCATGCAGAATCGGAAGAGCCCTGAGGTATGTGTCACTTATCTGCAGTACTTTACTGATGCAGCAGGCAGTAATTTGATCCTTTTTTATATGCTTGAACCCTGATGGATTGTCTACAGATGTGCATTTTATTAACAGCCCATTCATTGATGGCTAGTTGCTAAATGTACAAATGGTGGTGTGGTTAAAATCTGGGTTATGGTTAGCTTTTGATTGATCTTAGGGTTAGGGGAAATGTCACGGCTGTAACGGCGGAGGCAGGAAACGAGCGCAAAGCCGTTAAACATACATTTATTCACACGTTCAAACATAAACTGCACACAGCGTGACGGTGAACAACGAAAGACAGGGCAGGACTGAAACACGGGGATATTTGTAGGGATAACAAACGAGGAACAGCTGGTAACACTTAACATAACTCACGTGACTGGGAACACAATGTCAACAAAGAGCCCGTGGCACTCGTCGTCTTGGTGACCGCCACGCGCAGTCATGCGCACCGCAGCGCGAGGTGGCATGCCCGTGACAGGAAGTTATTTAACATTTTTGAAGGTTGAGACTTAGTTAAACATCAACCAATGATCTTCAATAAGCAGTCTGTATAAAGTGTTAATAGTAATTTCTCTGATAGTAGATGCGCCATGAATGAATGTACAGCAGTTCTCAGCAGATTTTGTGGTCCGCGTCCGTTAACCAATACCTTATTAGTGTGTATTATTGGGCTATTAACATCTATTATTATTACAGTATAATGTTATACAGTACACACATTAATATTTAATTGCTTTTGGGAGGAAAGTAAATCTATGTAGTCCAGCTCTAAGTGTCTAACTACACAACAAAGTGGAGATTCCAGGTTAAAGTCTGTCAGAACTTCTCAGAAACCCAACTTGATGCGGCACATTGCTGAGAAAGTGCATTCATGTATATATGTCGATGTAAATACTTTCCTACCATCATTGCTGATGCTTCAACTGGATTTGTATACCTTTTTCTCATCTGAAGTATTGTGCATCGCTAGGCTACTACACAGACTTCCTCCTCTCAGATTTAGAGGGGCAGGACATTGTGTGGACATCTAGTCTATTGAACATGCCTACGTAGGCTACAGTAGATTCCTGACATTGAATCTGATCACCTACACATCTGTTCAGTAATGGTTGTGCCTCAAGTTTTACCTGCATTTTAACAGAAGATCGCAAATAACTGAATGTAATAAAAAAAAGAAAGAAAAAGGATTGCATTTTGTGGGCCACAGGCTGAGAACCACCAAATGAAACTGTAGAGTGTCTGATCTAAGCAGTAGAGAGTAACTATATTTTAAACAGGATATTTACTATTTGAAAGATCAAATTATGAGGTTATTTATGTCATCCCAGAATTGATTCATCCTTGTCATAGCAAGGCAGATGTAACTTGTAGACTTATTTTGAACAATTCATTTTTTTTTGTTTTTTTTTGAGTTTACATTTGATTTGAAATTAGTAATAACATGCATGACATGTATGTCAAGCTGCATTACACACAACAAAATAAATAATTCTCACCTCTTAGAATCCCCGGTCTATTCAGCAATTTCATTTCCTGATCCAAACAAGATTCATAAACTTACAAATACATAAAAAGGGGAAGATGGACACTCTTGCTGTATCATTGCTTTATGTTAGAAGTTTACTTAATTTCAGTTGTCACTGAATTCTTATCTTAAAGGTGTAGGGCGGACAGACACACACGCACGCACACACACACACACACAAATCTTTATAGGTAGTGCCTATATTGCATTAGAACAGTGAGTATGAACTTGAGATGTCATGTGATTTGTAAGCAGGAACAGTGTTTGCAATTTTTTATTTTATTTTTTCTTGAGAATTAGTTGTGCTCAAAATTAGTTCAGGGCTTTGATGAATTATGTAAGACCTGTTAAATCCCAGCACTGGTGTTGTGGCTGTAGATGAACCTCCCTCGAGGGAATTTTACTACCAAGCATTTCATGTTATTGTTATCAAGAGTCATTAATATAAGTCCTCTTGCTTCCTCCCCATGTAGATTATGAGAGCTTAATTAACAGTAGTCTCTGGAATACATGCTTCATCCAGATACTTTTTGCAGCACTTAGGATATCATTTTTTGTAATTATTAATTGGATATAATGCTTGTGCCCATGAAATAGCTGAATTTTAGAAACTTGAAGACATTTCACCACTCAGCGACTTGCCTTGACTTACTACTGCAGACATTCAAATTGATCTGGACACCCTCAAAGACATAACGGCCAGATTAAATGGAAAATTATGATCATGCAGACTTCCTGCATATGACTCTTTAAGTCTTTCTTTGGTTATGAACCTAAATGGCTTCAAAAGCTCCAGTATTTATTTATTTTTTCTTCATTTTACATGTAACTCGCAGTAATATTTACTGTATTTATTCTTACACTGTGATTATAACTAAACATTGAATGTCTCTTTTGTTCTCCTTAAAATCCAGGACAAAAAGGTGATCTTTTCATGAGGCTAGTTCTGTGAATCTGTTTCTTTCCATGCATGAGTTTGCTGTGATGCATGCCTATAGATTCACATTAATTGATCTGGTATTATGAAACATAGGTTCACATGTTGAACTGTATTCTTTAAAAACCATTCGTACTGCAAGGTTGAGTGATTTCATTTGCCTGAATGAACTGAATTGTGTGTTGGAGGAAAAAAAAAACCCCCACCAAACTCTGCAGTTCTATGGCCCTCGCTGAATGCACTTTGACATTTCTGGAATTTCAGAATGTGCAACTTTGGTTGTGCGAGAGTAGAATGGTTTGCTTCCCTTATTAAACTGCAGATTTGACACTTAGTAATCTAGCATTTGTTCACGTGACGGGCAATCCATAGAGTTGTCTTTTTGCCTACCGAGAATGACGTGTGGACATGCTGTGATCTTGTGTGTTTTAGCGTTTGCTTTAGAACTTCCAAATTTCTTCCAAATGAAATTTTGCATTTTTTTTTTCTTTTTTTTCTTCTTCTAATTATTGATCGGCCTGTACCTGACTTATCTAGGCGATTCCTGTACTGTGTTAGTAGCACAGTGTCTCTCCGCTTGTTGTATGTAAAATAGACTGAAACACGATTAGCATTGCTGCTCTGATAATTTTGACTGTTTCTTGGTATGTTTCTGTAGCATGTGAAATTAGGAGCTCTGAAAGACCCTCTGCTGGATGATGTGGGGGACTTTAATAGGATGTGCGTGGCCATGAAGAAGATCGGCCTGGACGACACAGAAAAGCTCAATCTCTTCAGAGTGGTGGCAGGAGTCCTGCATCTTGGCAACATAGACTTTGAAGAAACCGGGAGCACCTCTGGTAGATAATGCCATTCTTTTTTCCCTGCTTTTCTGGGTTTTTTGTTTCCTTTTGTGCTGGAAATTTGCAGGTTTTTGTTTATTATTTAAAAATCTATATACACTGTAAATATCTTGCATGAACACACAAATGCCTGTTCGTGCATGTTTCCAGGCTCACAGTCCTATTAATGCAGGTTTTAATATAAATGTACACATATCTAACCCATGGACATAGAGAGGACATATTTATATGCTAGTGAGGTGGCAGCTAATGTTATTGAGTGAACGAGAACACTGTTGTTTTCCTCATTCAGCTAATCATCTGTTTTTAGACCATGCGCGCACACACACCTTCGCCCACTCATCTAACACTTTACCTCAACAGGGCTCATTAGCGAGCCGTGTACGGGTTTTTCCCATTGTTGCCAGACATGCATCAGCTATTATTTTTTTCTCTTCGAAGAGGGGCTAGAACATCTTTTACCGAGCTGATTTACTCTTTTTCCTAACTTTGTGCAGGGCCTCTCTCTTGAGGCCTTATCTTGTTTTTCACATGCTTCTCAGACGAGAGCTTCAAACTTTTATCTAATATACAAGTACATTTTGTTTTAAAGGTGTTGTTTGAGAATATGCCCTCAGAGACACCATGTTATTTGATCAATAGAAAGTATTTCTCATCCTTATGCACTGCATTTAGCGCTCAGTCCAAATAATTGATTTATTATGTCTATTATGGGTTTATGTTTAATTATTATATGATTTATTTATATGTTTTTATATTATGTTATGTTTTTAGTGAACATATTTTTTAAACTCACTTATTGTTGACGCATTTGGTCATAAATGTGTATATAGTTTGCATTTTGACCAGAACCTATAAATCTGACTACATATAGAGTGAGGAATAAAGTGTGTTGACTGGTGTTGATTAATGGTCGCCTTGTTCTCTTCTGTGCTGGCTGGCAGGTGGCTGCATTTTGAAGAACCAGTCGAGTCAGACTCTGCAGTACTGCGCTGAGCTCCTGGGCTTGGACCAGGACGACTTGAGAGTCAGTCTTACCACCAGGGTCATGCTCACCACTGCAGGGGGCACCAAAGGCACAGTCATCAAGTAAGAGTCACCCTGCCAACACACACACACACACACACACACACACACAGCCTTATATTAGTACATCAGCCTAACCTTGTCTAAATAAAAACAATGAACTGGAGACATCTCCAGTTGACCATCTAAAATGGTAGTCACCAGGAAAGGGACCACACTGTCCTGTGTGTGTGTGTGTGTGTGTGTGTGTGTGTGTGTGTGTGTGTGTGCATGCGTGCGCGTGCGTGGTGACATCACTTA
>JAOUQW010000002.1:8414379-8426355 GCA_028565825.1 Olivaichthys viedmensis | reverse complement strand
GTGTGTGTGTGTGTGTGTGTGTGTGTGTGTGTGTGTGTGTGTGTGTGTGTGTGTGTGTGTGTGTGTGTGTGTGTCAGTTTCTCTGACACATACTCACATAACCAACAAGTCTGACAGTTAAAAGAAATATAGATAAAATATTATTCTATGTTTTTGGGTGAACAAGTTTGCCTCACTAAGGGTTTATTAAAACATCATAAAATATGTAGTTTTGTATATCATTTTTACTGGTATTAATACGTGTTTTGTAGGAGGGACATATTTAATAATCTCTATAGTATGTTGCTTCTTGATTATTAGTCTGTTATTGATGTCATTCACTCAAATTGGTTCAATCAAAGCATTTGTTTCTAATGAAGAACTGCATTTATTCCAATTTACCTGAGTGTTAACAATTCCTTCTTAAACGGCATAAATAGTGACTGTCAGTGTAAACTGTAATCAATCTAACCTCTATTCATCTGACAAAAAATATATGATCGAATATATTGGTCCTAATCACAAGTCTCCTAACCGTACCATTGACGCAGCTCACAGTTCTTCAAGAGACCAAGTTTAGTAAATTGAATAGGATTATGGCTGGAGCTCTGGGGGGCGACACTCGTTTTAAGCCCCATAGAGTCTGTTTAAACTGCGAGTAGCTCCAGGTAAGGAGAGGTAAATCCTGACTTTGATTGATGAGGAGCTGTCAGACCAGGACTGCCATGGTCCTTATCTTATTGCTAAACCCCAGCTGCATTCACATGCTTCCTCTTCTTCTCTGCTCTCACTCCCATTTGCTCACCATTCCCAAGGCATGATTTTCTCAGTGCCATATTGAATTAGCACGCAGTTAAGAAAGACAGAATGCTGTAGCTCCATCATTAGTTTTCAAGTAATGGCTGTTCACCCTGAGCCTAATGAATTAGGCCAGTTAGGTTTGCTGATTCTGATTTCTGAAAGAAACAGCTCATCTATGTTCCTTTCATACTGATTGGGGAGGTCAAAGTCTGGCGATGGCTTAAAATAAGGGAAAAGAAGCAGTCTCTAATGGTGCAGTGTGCCTGTTTTCACTGTGTAAATGAGCTTGATTGTGTGCCTACAGGGGTCCGCAAGTACAAGCCAGCAAAGCAGCCACTGGGGTGAAGAAATACGACCTGAGCAAGTGGAAATATGCTGAGCTCCGTGATGCTATCAATACCTCCTGTGGTAAGAGGAGGGCCTTCTCCCTGATTGCTCCTCTCACATCTTACTTTTAGGAAACAATTTACATTTTGGAGTGGCCTTTGAGATTTGTGGGAAATGGATAATGTTGCTTTCAGCATGCTATCATCATTTATTTATTGGAAATTTTTTATATAAAAAAAAGAAGCAATTTAAATAATAATAAATAAATAAAAACTTCTGCTTGTCATCATATATTTTAGTTCTTTTGTAACAGAATTACACGGAAAGATCATTATTTGGCCTTACAAATATCATCCGGACTGTTATTGATAGTAAAGTAATAATTTGTAATTTTGTTTAACCCAAATAATTTCACTCCTTTTGTAGATATTGAGCTACTGGCAGCGTGCAGAGAGGAGTTTCACCGTCGTCTGAAGGTCTACCATGCCTGGAAGTCAAAGAACAAGAAGCGCAACACTGAGACTGAGCAGAGAGCTCCCAAATCCATCACTGACTACGGTAATACACCAACCCCTGCACATAGATTACACACAATGGACACAACATATACATTAGGATTATCAGAATGATGGTGCAGTACTGTATATTCATTTAGTGCTTTTCAAGATTTAGAGTTTTAGGATACATGTTCAGCCATACAATATGCATGTGTTGCTGGAGCACATCACAGGCGACCCAGTTGTTCTCTTATGTCCCCCTGTTTTGGAGAGCCTTTCAGCGTTTAGACACAGCCAGGCTCTGATTAGCTTTCCTGATGTGCTTATGCACACAGCTAGAAGCACTTCTTATGGAATACACTGATGTTTCCAGGGAATTGAGATTCTTCGTGATTTTTCATTTTAAAAGGCAAGCAGCCCTGTTTGCTTTCCTGTCAATTTTTTTTCCCTATTAAGTGTTCACATGTGCAAAGCCAACTGCTTTGTTAGAGCCACGTGTCCTTTGTTGCTTTTGCCAGCGTGCATATCCTCATTTTCTCAGGCGAATTCTTTCACCTGACTTCAAACACAGATTGTGTTTCCCATCAGATATGTGGAGCTAATGGTATTTCTCTCACTGATAGGATCAGGTGCTGGCTTGCCTCAGTCATTACCGAGATGAAAATCACTTCTTCCTGAATCCTCCTAACCGCCCCCCGAAGGATTTGATTTGAATTGAAGCTGTCTTTTCAGTACTGATCAGTATTTTATACATAAAGGACACAATTTAAATGGAGATCTGAACCAGTACAGTAGTTCTCATATGTGTATAGTGTTCTAGTTTGTCTTTAATGTATACACATTCTAATTTATTGGTTATGTGGTTCCAGCCGAGCAGAACCCAGCTCCCCCTGTTCCTGCCCGGCAGCAGGAGATTGCTGTGAATCGGCAACAGCGCTACTTTCGCATCCCTTTCATCCGTCCTGCTGACCAGTATAAAGACCCCCAGAACAAGAAGAAGGGCTGGTGGTACGCTCATTTCGACGGGCCCTGGATCGCCAGGCAAATGGAGCTTCACCCAGACAAGCAGCCTATTCTACTGGTAGCAGGTACCCAAGGCCTCCAGTGCTTAAGGAAAATAATCCAGCGGTTTTCAACCTAATCTCTACACATATTCTTATTAGAAAGCAACCTAATTTCTCCACGTCTGTAGCGTATGAGGTATTACGCCAGACAAGAATATTTACACGTTTTCCTGTACTGGAAAGAGAATCGAAAAACCTCAACAAACATTTCAAACTATATAATGTAAATTCAAAACTATTTAATGTTAACTATATAATGTCAATAAAAAATTCACAACCTTTATACTCTAACAATAAATGTCTTAGGATGAGACAGACATGAGAGAAGCTGTACTTATGTAGTTTTATTCAACTTTCGAACACTGGAGCAATACAGTAAAAAGTAATTCTAGTTGCTTCTGCTTTCCCCAAGGCACTTCTCTTTTTGGTCACGCAAAACCACAAATTCATTATCTGAAAAAATAAATAAAATGCTCTAAAAAAGTACTCACCTCTGAAAGAATTAATAATTTTTTTAAACTTAATTTACAAATACTTCTGTCTTAAATATTGACTGCGCCAACAAATGCCCTTAGATTCTATTATAAATGAGTTTTGAGTAAATCGATTATTCGTTCTTTTCTCCGGACAGGGAAGCGCGTCGATATAATTGTTCGCGGTAATCCCACACATGCTACAGATGTGGTAGATAGAGATTGGGTTGTAAAATGCTGGAGTACGCCTTTAAAGTGATATGCATGATGTATAAAATAAAATGTGTTATATTGACCTAGTGCTTGGCAGTGCTCTAGATTGAGCAAGTGTACAAGAGTGTGTGTTGTGCTGTATTGTTAGGTAAGGACGACATGGAGATGTGCGAGCTGAGTCTGGAGGAGACGGGGCTGACACGGAAGCGTGGCGCGGAGATTTTGCCACGGCAGTTTGAGGAGATCTGGGAACGCTGCGGGGGGATCCAGTATCTGAGGAACGCCATTGAGAGCAAACAGGCTCGACCCACCTATGCCACGGCCATGCTCCAGAACCTGCTGAAATGAAGAGCAGCTTCAGCTGTCTGTGGCTCGTTATCGGCCCTTACGGTCTGTACTGACACAGTAATGCACCAGAGCTTAAACACGGGGACCAGCGCCTCTCTGTCTCAGTGGCTATCTACAACATGCTCATATGAGTAAGAGCTTATGACTAATGTAGATTGTTTTTTTCTTTTTAGTAATTTCTGTCAACCCTCTCATTTTGTTTTTGGTTGATATTCATTTTGCTGTGGTAATTTGCTATTTCGATTTGCATGTTCATACAAAAATGAACCATGCAATGCCTTGACGGTTTCTCTACCATTTTGAGGGGTATTCTGTGGGACACCGGGTTTGATTATGTTCATTTTATTTTCAGGTATTTACATCATCATTTTGTCTTTTCGATTGTGGGTTATATAATGTTACTCCTTGCTCTGCTTTGGACCAAGAAGTATTGTTGTGCTTGTTAAACTTTTCTTCCCTGAAGTACATTTTCAGTTCATTTTGTACATCACTGTTTATACTAGAGCAAATATCAGTCCTAGACCTTTAACAACTACAACTGCCTTTTCACACTGGATAATTTTACAGACTTCGGACCTACGCTCTTGTTTGAGAAAACTAGTCATTTGTGTGTTTCTAGAGTGCATTTGTTCTTGAAAGCACTTTACTGGACTTCAAAAATGATTCCACTATGCTGTCGAGTATATTTGTGAGAAGATATTAATATCGATACAAATGTTTTATTATGAAATATGTGCTGTTGGTAAACTTCAGATGACCCATTTGTTCAAGCGCAAATGAATGGACACTTTAGTATATACCAGTAGTCTCATTACATTTGAAATCACAAAACCGCTTTCTTTAAAGAAAGGATTTTAAAGAATGTTTATTCAAAAAGCATGATGTGGAGAGGGAAAGAGGAGAAGCACATTTCCATCTAATGAATCTGCAGTCTTTACTCAGACCTGATGTCTAGTTGCCCACACTGATCCTCTGAGCCTATTTTGATTGCTTATAGGTTTCTTCGTTCTGACTTGTGTCCTCTATTAGCATGCTTTCAGCGTCACAATTGACTTAAAATCCTTCAGTGGTTCTGTTGGATTTGAATAAATACATTCCATACAAAAGTGTTTGTACTGTGTTTACATATTGTAAAGCTGCTGGTTGGTGGCAATGTGATGATTCGAAAAGCCCCACTTATGAGGTACACAGAACACAAGTCCGTAGCTCTGTAACACAAACAAATCTTCTTGTTTTTTTTCTGTTCTCTGTAAAAGTGAATAAAAAAAATATCATCCTCATCCCCCCTGCATGCTTTGGTCTGGGTTTCAAAACACAAATGATTGGTGAGAAATGTTTCCATGCAAAAAACAGGCTTTCTTCTTATACAAGCTTATTATCTGAGATCATTATCAGAATCTTACTCTAAAATACTGCAGAAAATGATGTGGTTAATAAAAAGAACAGAAATGTGTGGCTTATTTAACAGCTTATGAAACATTATTTTTGGGACACTGGAGATACAGTGCTGTCTAAATAATATAATCTATTATTTATAGCAATTATCCATTTCTAAATTAATACCTCATTGTGAGGAGAAAAAAAACCTTTGACAAGGGTACACATTACAAGTCTCAAACAATGCTTTCTCTGCTTGTGACTGATTTGCTACTGATAGAAGTCCATTTGCTCCGTCGTCTGATAGCATGAGTTTCAAATGTCTACAAACAACCAGCGGCCCTTGACCTTTGTTGCCAATTTGACTTCAGACGTTATGGCTGGCCATGAAATTTGCCATCATAACACGGTCACTTCAAACCCTTCACTGTCAGAACCCCTCAGAGAATGAGTCCTGTGTTCATTAGACAGCCTCCATGTCTGAAAAAAAAATTAAGATTGAGAATAACATTTACATAATTCGTGATATTTTTTTAATGTTATGAATTGTTATAAATTGCTGTATGTACCCAACAGCATCATATCATGGATATATATCATATAACCAAAATTGCAGACTTACAAAATAGTTTAACCTTTGCACTCATAACACCACCAGCAGCCGTTAAAATGAACATTTTAGAGGTAATTAGGGCAAGATTCAAGAGGTAGTTCGTATTTAAATAACAAGACATTGCAGACTAGTCTGCTGATCGGACATGTGAGAAGTTGTTCATATTATTGTAGCAGCCGTAGAAAAACTGTGCCATTTAAATATTGTTTTTAATAAAAAGTGCAAGGACCTGAGAAATGAGCACACGTGTGTGTGTGTGTGTGTGTGTGTGGTCATTAAAAGAGTGCAAGGAGCTTTGAATTGAGAGCACAAAACTCTATTGGCGAGTGTGGAGGGGTGAGGTGAGCATCTAGAGAAGCCTCCCTGCATGAGAGCACTTCTGTTTGGTGAGCACTGAGAGAAGATGTGTGTGAACTTTGTTTGCTCCCACTAGCCAGGGCCAACACTGCTCACGAGTCAAGTTGATTTTTATCAGGATAAACCTGCTGTCTATGTGTGCTAATGTTGAGACCACAAAATATTTACCAATGGCAGCACATGCAATGTAGCTAATGTAGGCTACCTTCGTTCTCATAAAGATTATGTTTAGGCTGAATTCCAAATGGCTTTGTATTTCCTGTCTGAGTGCATCACAGTGTATCAAATAATGCCTTCTACACCGTACGTAGTGCACTATATGCTCACTAGGGAGCTTTTTGGAATTTGGTCCAAAGCACACACACACAAACAACCTGAGGTAAAATTTGTTAGAATGCAAGTGGAGAAAAATAAAGTTGCAGTGGAGGCACTTCTTTAAGTTGCAGTGGAGGCACTTCTTCGAGTTTATCGATGGATTGCTTGTTGTAGGTGTTTACTGCCACTTTACCGAGTGACTCCCACGTGTCAACTATGGGATCAGTCATTCAGGGCGTGAAAATGCCTTTTCTAGGCAATGTTTGATTTTGGAAACTATGTATTCAATTTTAAACACATTAAGGGTTTGTTAATTCGCTGATGAGTTGAGTCAGTGTGTTAGCAGAAGGAAAACTAAGATGTGCAGAGCTGGGTTTTCCAAAAGCAGGTCTATGAAACAATGTTCTCACTCTGTTTTTATGCTTGGATAATACAATGTATTTAATTTAGAAACCTGTGAGCTTACCTCAACATGTGGTATGCAGTGGTGAAAATCAACCATTTCTGACACCAACTTTTCTGACCTTGTTGTGTAGAGTTGTCTGGGAATCTGTAAGCATAATTATAGGCTGCCATGAATTACATTTTGTAGTATATTTATTAATAGATTAGCAAGGAAGCATTTATACTGGACAGAAAACAAAAAAGCAAGGATTTGGCACTACATGCTGGTTAGCAAAGACCAATGCAGTACATTTACTTTGGGGTCCTTATTTGAGAAGTGTGACCTCCATTAAACCTTCATTAAACAATTAGAAGTATCAGATTATAACAAAATGAAGGACTTGTTAATTGGTTTTAACATATTAGTCCATTTAATAACAATGACTTTAATGCAATAAAATAATAACCTTAAACAGACCTGTATCCTTACCAGCAGTGCTCAGTGGGTTACTATAACTACTGGCAAGGATACAAGGGAGGATAATAATGCATTAAGTGTCTCTTCAGATCACCGTGGACAGTCAAGGACAGGTAAGATTTCATTTCCTTTTCTGTCTGCTTTATTTAGTTAACCTTGTACAAACACCCTGACATCTAATAAGCTTATTTCGATTGGCAATCTATTAGTTCTGGATAAAACTAATTATTATTATTTTTTTTTAACTAAGAGCACAATCACTGTGGTGCCAATGCCCTACCAAAACCGCACAACAATATAAATTAAGACTTGAGAATTTTGGCATGGTTGTAAAAAGTTCATCTGAGAAAAAGATTGACATTTTGGATAAAAGTAAGATATTTTGCATCAGCTTATTGGTGTATTAGGCATTTGTGTCAGCCCTGCTAAGTACCTGTGCTTTCAAATTAGTTGTGTAGTGCTATAATGTGTAGTGCTTTATTATTCATATCTATATTATATAATAATCATCCTGGTCATAATATTTAAAGTAGCATAGAGGTATGATTGTATGCTCTAAACAAAGTACTGAGTTAGTTCAGGTCAAATAAAGAAAATGCATTAATTTGTGCAGCTCATGAAATAGCTGAGGAACTGGGTTAGTTGTAAGATCCAGTTATGAATACCCTTTGCACTTTACCTCAATGCTAAGGTGTTTGTTTTCATCTGACTGAAATGAGCCCTGGTCAGAGGGTTGAGCTGACCCAGAGTCAGTGCTCGTGGGATAGCTGATGCTTGACACATGAGTCAAGATACCATCATCATTCTCAAAAACTGGATTCACTCTCATAATGCCCTCCAAGGGGAGGGGAGAGCGTGAATGCCTATAATGCAAAGGAGATGAGATTTTTAACACCAAAACAAATGAAATGGGACAGGACACATTACTGCAAATTACTATCTGTGAAGAAAATATCCTAAAGAGAAAATAAATAAATAAATAAAAGCTTACACTAATGTCACCGTCTTTCTGGTCCGTATACATTTCCTATTAATGAAAATCAACAGTCCTGTCACAGCACAGACCACTGCGAGGCTTCCCACCAGACAGGCTAAAAATAGGAATGGGTCGACAGGTACAGACACCAGTTCATTGCAGCGTTCTCCGTGATAGTACCAGTACTTACCTACAGGACATCTAGAAACAATGAATAGAAGACACGTGAGTTTCAATGTTAGACATGTTAGAGTCAAGCAATGATGGCCGTTTTTAACCAAATGCAAGAAATCTAATTTTGCCAATAATCCAATCAACGTGTTTACAAGCGCTTCAGTAATCTGATAACAGTAAAATTATGAGTCCACATGTGTCAGTCAATAATGGGATTTCTTTTAGTAACGTTGCTACTAGTAGTGGATGGAGGTGGGTAGCCCTCCAGGTGTTTACCTAAGTAAAAGTACTGTTACTTTAATAAAATAATAACTCAAGTAAAAGTAGTCATGTAAGTAACTACTTGAGTAAGAAAAGTAGGGAAAAGTACTCAAGTAGAGCGTAATGCTCTACTTGAATATCGCAGCTTATTCTGAAATTTAAATTCTAAATTTAAAGTAATTTTAAATTTAGAATTTAAATTTCAGAATAAGCTGTGATAATGAGGTTTAATGTTAAAAAATATATAAAAAATGTTTAAACTCATAATTAAAATAATGTATTACATCATGCAGAAAGTTCACCTCTTGTCTGTGAAAGAACTATGCATTTGTAAACCTCGGAAGATGAAAACTGTTGCATTCTTAAGCAAAGAATATCCCACTGGAATCACAAGTTGCTTCCTCTTCACTACATATGCTCTCTACTAGGGTGTAACATAATGGCATTCTTGAACCTATCTACATTCCTAACAGAACAACATTTAACATTTAATTTTTTAATGTACACAATACATATTTTTACATATTATTTTGCTATATTTCTTGTTGGTTGGTTGAAGCACAATTGACTCGATGGAGACTAGCTTGCAAGTTCCACACATCTGCAGAGGTCAAAACCAAAAGTTATCTGATTAACTGTATACATTCACTAAATTACTAAGCTAGAATTCAGATAACTGCCAAAATCTGATAATGATTGGATTATTAGTGTGCATGTAAAGTCACTCTATGTTGATGTATATAATGATATATATATATAATATATTATGACTTTTTCCTCAAGTAGTAACTACCATTATTACCACTGAACCCAGATCAATGGACTATATCTGTTGGATGATGTACAATTAGTAAGGATGAACAACAACACACCAATATAATCTTTTTAAAGTGTCTTTTCAGCTACTTTATAGAAAATCTGAGTTTTGAGGTACCTGCAGGTGGCTCCATGCCCTTGTATGTTCTCACATAGTCCTTCATTGAGACAGTAGTTGGGTTGGAGGTTACAGATGCTCTGACAGGGCAGACCATCCACTGTGCTGTAGCCAGGATCACACAAACACTCAGCCTCAGTGGTCAGTGTATTCATCACGCAGTGGGAGAACTCATTACATTCCATATACTTGCATGGATCACCATCATCAGCTAGGAAAGACCAAGGAGATGGATCATTGGCACTGTATAGATGCCTTTAGCCATATCAGATTTATTGATAATGCAGAGATCTGCCATCTCCGTACCTGTTGCAACAGCCACTGACTGGGCGTCGATTTCAATACCCAGTCTCTTGGAAGCAGCGTTACAAAGGTCTTCAAGCGTGCAGTGGACGGCCTCAGTGACATTATACAGCACTGGTTTGGCTAACTTCATCTTGCTGTTTACCACCACACTACCGTTCCTGAAGTTGAGGATCTGTAGCTCTTTAAAGCCAATCAGATTGGATTGCAGATATGGGAGCAACTGAAGGAATGATGGTAGAAAATGTGTCAATGGCATTTTGGTTCAAATGTACTGCATGTAGACTTGAAAAGTCTATTGCTTTCCATAAAATGGCAACAAATAATTCTTTGATTTTTGTATGAGGATCACAGAGGTAAGCAGCATATGACTGATTAGTAATTTTATGCTTGGAGATAAAGTCATTTTGCCAGTCGGTACCAAAAACTAAGCAATTATTGCAGATGTTTGCATTTGATTCGTACTCCTGGATCGTTTTGTCTACAGCTCTTGTGTGAAAATGAGGTGTTGGAGCGAGGATGGGTCTACTCTGGAGAATTTAGAGCAGTTCAGATAAGTTTGCACTCCTGCCCAAAGATTCTCGAGGCTAGTCTATTGATCCTTAAAATGTTTGTCATTATGGGCACACATTTCAGGCTGGCATTTTGTCTGTCCTGTCCTAAATGTGTACCATATACTGTATATCACTCATATACCACTTTAATTCTCTGTCATATATTTATAGTATGTTAGCATGATGTCACTCACAACTTTCAACTGAGTCTATTGATTAATATTTAGAGAGGAAGAGCATAGAATGGACATTGTGGGGCACATAGAAAACAGAAGAAAGCAGGAAGAAAAAGAAAGAAACTGTGTGGAAAAAAGCAACGCTGATATCATCTCGGTTTCTCAGTACTCCCCAGACCAAAACTGTGGAAGTAAACTATTATCCCCTAATACTTCCTATCTTCCAATGACAATAAGCCACTGAGTAAAATTCCATCTCTATATTGAAAAAGGAAGTGGGGATTTTGTTGTTTTAACTCTGCAAGTCCTTGTATACCATGAAAAAATCTGCATTACAAGGTATAACTAATCTGCCTCTCTAGACCAGTCTCTCCCAGGCACAGATCCATGCAGCACAGGAGGAACTCTACTGTACAGAGCACCCTATGCTTCAGAACCTGCCTAGGTTATTTCACTTGATGTATCAGTTTTTTTATTTTATTTAATGCCATGCATAAAATTTTCGTCTAGCATAAATGTATACACTATAGCCAATTATACACTTGTCTTAATTTTGCAATACCATGTCCATGCAGTCCTATTCCGTACTATTTGAGTGTAATACTGATCTGAACACACCCCCTGATCATTTTTCAGACCTGTTTGCTGTAATTAGTCTCATTATGTCTCATTAGTCAATGTATTTATACTCCTTTGTTTGTGTCCTTTGGTTGCAAAAGTCTTAGTTTTTCCTAATACTTCTTCTAGTTCCCTAGTTTTGTTCTGGTGTTTTGTGCATGACCTCTGCCTGCCTGTTTCTGAATAATAAACCGCCGTGATAGTAACTGTGCCCTGTATATATGTTATGGATTACAACTAAAAGACCTTGCGCTTGCAACCAACAGCCTCTGGCTTTTATGTGATACACAGTAGTAAAGAAAGAGTTTAATGTCTGCTATGTACAGCTTTAAATTTTGTTCTTAATTACATTTGCATTTACCCAAAGCTATGGAGAAGATTCTGTGCCAGAGAAGAGATCTAGAAAGGTAAGAGCAATGCAATGGAGGTTTTGCTTTTCAGTGTGGCAACAACAGTCCCAGCTTGGTGGTGCTGAGGCTTGAACCCTCAACCTTCTGATCAGTAGCCCAGCATCCTAACCACTGAGCCACCACTGTCCACACAGCCACCAGTGTCCACAAATGTCCACAAAATCACAGTTCACAGTATCCTGCATTTTAATCTAAGCCTTTGCATAGGCCCTGGCATTTAGGCCATCTTTAATAAAAAGGTGAATGACTGAAATATGCACTTTCAGGTGACATACAGTCAAGCCGGAAAGTCTGCACACCCCTTTCACCTTCTCCACGTTTCATTACATTACAGACTTATTCTA
>JAOUQW010000002.1:8378403-8394475 GCA_028565825.1 Olivaichthys viedmensis | reverse complement strand
AAAAAAAGCAAGAGAGGGGAGGGGGGAGGGGGAAGGGGGAGGAGGGAGAGAGGGAGGGGGGGAGGGAGAGAGAGAGAGAGAGAGAGAGAGAGAGAGAGAGAGAGAGAGAGAGAGAGTGCACGAGAGAAAGTGCTAGAGCTAGAGATAAAACTGAATGGGCTGAATGTGGTCAGGAAATCGATTATCTGGATGTGCCCCTTATGTTTAATGGAATTTTTCATGTTTAACTGGCCTGCACCAGTTTGTTCCTCTGCATGTCTTTTAGCTAATACTGACCAATAATAACACAGTTATATATTGCAAGGCCTACATTGAAAAACTTAGCTCTTGGATAAAGAAAGGCCTTTCTAAAATCTATTTAAAAAATATGTTAGCTCTTGGATAAAGAAAGGCCTTTCTAAAATCTATTAAAGAAATATGTTAAGAACCTTAGCAATTTTAATATGATACTTCTAAAATGAGCCTACTTTTTGTAGTTAGCTTGTTCTTACAGTTATGATTTACAAACCACCTGTGCATTGTAGAGTGCATGGTAGCAACCCAGTACTGTAATTCATCTTGTATTTTTATACCAGTTACCCGAAAAGAAAAAAAAAAAAAAAAAGATGGACAAATCCTTTCATGTTTAATGATTAGAGTCATTCACCGACAGGATGATGGGTTGAGTAGTTCTAGTGGCAGGGACATGGTTTTGTCTCTAATACTCTTGTAAAAGGTCTAATGTGTCCCCAATTTTTGTCAACATCTGTAGGTGATCTTTGGTATTGCAGTGCTTTGAGATTGGCTTCATTGGGCGTTATAAAAGCAACTGCTAATTAAATTCATTTTCTACGTTTTCTTTAACCAGTGGATGAATGTTTCATTCATTATTATTAGGTAATTAATCAAGAGAGTTTTCCTGTGAAAAAAGAAGGAAAATCTTTCATGGGATCTCTTTGAGTTGACGGCTTTGCAGGTTCACAAGTGGGGTGCTTTGTAACCACCAGGGGGCAAAGTAAATTACATTATAAAACTTTCCTTGTCTTCTCAGAATTTTAAGGTTCTGTTCTGTCCTTTCCTTTAGGTGAGTAATAAAAACTGTAAATGACAATGTTTGTCTCTAAAGAAACTGTAAAGAGGATTATGTAACAGCGTAATTAAATTCTTGTCAGAACTCAGCAATTTTTAGGCCTTGCTTCATATCATTTAGAAGTCACAAAAGAACATTGCGATTGCAACATTATTTCAGAAAACTGCACACTATATGCTTATGTTTTGGAATATCTGAAGGGAAACACTACTGATTTACAAAAATGAGATAAGCTATTTACACACACAATGACATGAAGCCTGTATCCCTTGTTTTGCCAGCGACGGTGCGAGACGGCCAACCAGACTGCTTAAAGAGTGCAGTGGGAAAAGGTTACTCTGCCAGCCGTGACTGTGCTTTCACTGAGGAGCCCAGATGAACACAAACCGCACTGCCCTCAGGAGTCAGTCAAGGCCCAGCAGCCTGGTGATCACACACAGCACTGGATAATGTTTCAAAATGATGATAACAGGATATTCTATAATGTGCAAAAATAAACATTTGGTCCACAGAAGCACATTAAAAGAAGAACTTTGTTTCATGGTTTTCCACCAGTCACAATTTTGGCAAGAAATAAAACCAAATTGCCACCAAGGCCATAAAGCCATCCAAGGATTAAAATTCATGTACTCACATAGCTGAGAAAATGAGGGTTTAATTGGGTAAAATGGCCCAGCCTCTGGTAACTGAAATCCTTGCCACAGATGAAAAAACTAAGAATTCTGAAAGAACACAAGACACATCTGAAGTGTCCGTTATTGGCAAGGCAGTATTGAAACCATTGTTGCAGTCTCTGGCTTTAATAGTCGTGATATATTTCTCCAGACACTGCATGCTGATTATTATCCGATTATGTTTGAAAAAGGATTTCCCCTTTAAATTTATGAAAAATTGTAGTAAGACTTATAAAGCAACAATTAATATTTTTGTTTTAAGTTGTAGATCTATACAAATTCTAAGAGAACCCATAACTTTTAGTAATTCTCTATAAAAATAGCCCCCTTTTTTATATATAATAAAATAAGCAGTGGAGCCAATCAAGCTGTAAGACAAGTTGAAAAGACACTCAACAAATCCGGGGGAAAAAAAATTTGCCTTGTCATATCAGCTAAAATAATGACCGTGTTTCTGAGATATTAAATTTTCAGCAGGCTGGACCATATGTATTTATTTTATATAGAATATCTATATTAACTTTTAAGTCTCTCTTACTTAGACTGTTTTGAAGCGGAGGCAAGAGTTTTGCATGTCATGGTCAAACATATACATACAATATCCAGGTAGAATATCCTGGTAAAACAATCAACTAAAATGATTTTTTACCCTTTCCCCAAACACGTGATACTTTTTTGGGACTCTTTTTTATTTGGATGCACTGTGTTACAATTGTGACATGTGAGTGGGAAGTTAGTGAGAGCTGTTGATGTAGACCCGCTTATCCCTAAGAGTCAGCCTGATAGCTTGTCACACAGTGCTGAGCCTCAAGCTGCTGTGCTGAGAGTCACAGAGAAGCAATACTGGGAGGAGAATGAAACAAGATAGCGGGCTCTGCTCTGATAACAGGGGATTAGCGCCGGCGGTGCTAAAGAAGAACCTGTCAGGAGCAACAGAAGGTGACAGACAAGTGGAGCGAATTGGTGTCACTAACAGTGCCTACAGCATGAAAGAGTAGCATGATATTAAAGATGAAAACCAACCTTCTCGTTTCTCTCCTCTTCTTTGGATGCTAGAGGTGAAGAGTGTGAATTTGTGTTTTGCATGATAATGTTCACTCTTGCCACCTTAAAAGCCAAGGCTCAGAAAATATATATCATAATGATGATACAAAATCCTTTTTAAATGAAATTTAGTGTATCATGCTGGCAGTATGGGGTTGTTTTACTCAGACATCTGTCCAACTGATTGAATATGTATTTAGTTTGGAATGTAATTTAAATGAAAGGTTCTACTTTGGGATACAAAAATCCATGGGACAGCCTTGCACATGAAAGTAAACGTTTTAAAAATGTTCTATGGTATACATACTAAAGTTCCCCAAGAGCCCAGTATGATGTTGACTGATAAATTTACACATTGTTATATAAAAAGAGTTCCATAGGGTTGAAATGTCATGCATAAAGATTCAGGAATTAAAATGATTACCTGCCTGCCAAAACAGAGTAAAAGTCACCATTGCCAGCTGTTAATTTACCAGCCTCTTGGTATGTGTATGTATACACAGTATGTGTACGATATAGTATATATACAGTATGTACCACTTGTACTACGTCTACTTGCACATGCACATTTGATTCAAACGACTCGTTATCCCACTTGTTTATCTCATAACTGGACATGTAAATTGTCATTTCTACATGGTCCATCTATCCTCACCTCAGGAAAGCTTAGCTTAGCCAAATGTGGCAATACATAGTTGGTGTGCAAAGATGGGTCACACATAATGACAGAAAAACCGCATGTGGCGATCAGAAAGAGTGCAAAGAAGGAAATGATGATGCTTCAATGAAAAGTTGAGGACGGTTTACGAGTAGCTTTAGTTAGAATGACAAGCTAATAACAAGCTAACGTTTTGTCATTTCTATTTAGTAAATTTAAGATCTATACAGTTACATTTTTGGGTAATAAAAATGCTGACTGGCTACTAAATTTGGCTACAAACTTCATTTCAGAGAGGGGGCTTTACTTTCAAAACAAGTACATTTGGACAGTCACAGTGTAGATACAGTCAGTGTTATACAAGTCTTTAAACAAATGTTTGCAGTTGTGACAGCAAGACAAAGACATTATACGTCATGATAAAAAAAAAACACTTAAACCTAATCAACTCTGAACTTGTTCTTTAATTCCTGATGGACTGGACTTTGCCTTTGTAAGTAAAATATATAAGATATAATATAAGAGGCTTATAGACTTAAATGAGACTGCAGCTGATTTCTGAAGTGTAACATTTTGCCTATGAGTGTTTCTTGTGAGCAGATATATTGTATATAGGGCTGCAAGGTAAACATAAACATGGTCATTAAATGCATTCTGAGGTGAACAGACTGGACATGATTGGCCATTGAATTGTGAAAGTACGGCTGGTGTTCAAAAGAGTGGCCATGCAAGACTAACTGCAGAATGCTGAATATCAGAGGTCCAAATGCCACCCAACAAACACATATTCCTGGCATGCAGTACAATGACAAGGTGATGGCGTTGATGGCGAAGCTACAATTTTTTTCATGAATTCTGAGCAATCGACATTAACGTGCCACAAATGTGCTAGTAATGTGTAAAATATTGAATACAGACATATGCTTTTTGGATGAGTTATTCCAAGGTAGAATGCCATTAAAGGCATAGGGGAATCTCGTCAGAAGGAATTTCTAAACTGCCTGCTTTTGTATTTTAAATTCTCAGTTACTCAAAATGAAAAAAACTATAAAATTTAAAAAGATAAATCGGCCATTAAACATGGCATAGAAACATACCTGGAGTTACAGATTCAAATCAAGTCTGGTTATATCGTGAGGAACAAAATGTATACAATTTAAATATATTAGTGACAGGGCTTGCTTGGATGATTCCTCCTTCCAGCAATATTTCCAAAATTCTATGTGAAGTTGCGGAGTAATTAAGCATTCAATAAACAAATGAGTTTACTTAAGGAAGCATAGCAGTTTCCAGTTTCTATAAACTGTTTTGTCAGTCTTTTTCAAATACTAATATTTCCACTTTGGGTTTCTTGGATTTTAAGGAATCTGTTTCCACAGCACAGTAGAACTTTATGTACATAAATTTGAACTTATAATACTTTGCATAACTTCATCATAACTCAGAGCAAAGGCTAATTTTGCATTGATTTTAAGCTGTCATTACACTACACCCTTAATAAATTCATTGAAATACCCATATATAAAATTTTGAAGTGTAAAAGGCATTTGCAGAAATCGTCCCAGTGCATATCCATTTAAGTCTTCTGGTTTATTGGTTGCAGTGTTGGATAATGATGAGGAGTGTGCCTGCGTCTGTGCTAAGCAAACAAAACAAATTGAAAAAATCCCTAAAGTGTTTATCTTGCATAATTGGCTGGAGCACTTTATGGACTTGATTAACATGATGACAGCAGCAGTTCCTCTGATAGAAATGACTAAATCTCAGAAGATGTACACAGTGCTTAAAACCCCAGCAACTCTGCTGCGCCTGATACACTCATAGCAACACCACACACAGTGAAAATGGACCACCACTGACCGAACATTATTTGGGTGGAGGACCATTCTCAGCACAGCAGTGACACTTATATGCTAGTGGCATAGTGTTGTGTGGAGCTGGTATGAGTGTACACTGTGTACACGTACTGGCCACTTTATTAAGCACCTTGTTGATCCACTTTGTAGGTTTACAGTTAGAGACTATAGCTCATCTTTTTCTATGCAAAGTGTGTGATTGTTGTTCCCGAACCCTTTGTCAGTGTCAGTTTCTGAGAACAGGATGCTGTGGGCTGGATATTTTTGGTTGGTGGACTGTTCTCGACCCAGCAGTGACACTGAGGTGTTTAAAAATCCCAGCAACGCTGCACCCGTACCGCCGCACACACACGACCATGTCAGTGTCACTGCTGTGCTGAAAATGACCCCTCATCCAAATAATATTTGGTTAGCAGTGGACCCTTTTTCAATTGGGCCACAATTGAAACAGATGAGCTACAGTCAGTAATTGTATACCAACAAAATGTACCTATATGGTAGGTACTTAATAAAATGACCAATGAGTGTATTGTTATCTTTGATGATCTTTAGCGAAAAAAACGCCCTATCTTGACTGTTTTTGACTGTTCAGTATGACTCTAGTGGAGTGGCACAAGGTTTTCCAGGGAAAATTATGGCAATAATGGTTGGGCCACATGGGTCGCATCAGCACATTCTTTCCTTTCATTTGGTACTTTCAAAAATGTCAAAGTGCCTGATGAAGCACCCCCATATCCATAATAAGCATATCAACAACTTTATCATTTTGGTAACGCAAACAGGACTCAGTTTAATGTTGCCTCTTGAAAGCAGCTCTCTTTTAGTAGCAGGAAGCTTAATAGAGCTCTTTAGACCTGTGTGTGATGCTGAAAGGAGAATTGCTTGCATTATTGCAGTGCACTGAGTTTACTAAGCCTATATATAACATCACAATTCTGAAGCTTGAGCTTTGTGATCTTTTGTTCAATCCACATAAAAAAAGCTTCAAGAAATGGCTGAAATAACGACTATTAGACTAAGTACTTTCGGTCGATTTCCATTTGTGTTTGGCAGGTCAACTTGACTTAACCTGCAATTTCACTTGCCAAGGGAGATTTCACAGCCTGCTAACTAAATCTATACGAAATAAATGCAGTCATTTATTTATCTAATGGCAATTTTTATAAACAACATAAACAATGATTTTTTTCAGTAACAAGGTTCTCGTTTTTTTCTGTCCATATAAAGGTCAACTGATCATTTTAAGTATGTAATTGAGTTACTTACCTGTGGCAAGTATTGTATATAATTTACAGACCCTTTCTGGGATCCTTTAAATCGGTCAGCAGTTGGCAGAATCATTCTAACATTAAATTGTTGAGGAGATAATATAAGATAATATGTTTAATTCACATAAACATAGGCCAAACTGGATCCACACACATGTATGACAAACACTGTTTATTGATGGGAAAATAAAATGAGAATCTGCTAAACAGTTTACTTGAATCATAAATTCATATATTTTTTTCTTTCTCCCTAAGGGATGTTAGACATGACTTGTATGTACAGGAAAGGATAACCTTTCTGAGCAAGGTGAACAGTGCATTTGACCCTGATGTGAATTTTCATAGTGCCTTCTATTGTCTTATTAGCCACCTATATGAGATATATTTTCTTGAACTGTTCGGATATTTACTTATTAAAGTGTATTCAAGTAAGGTCACTGGAAAAAGGATGGAAGGAGGGAAGGACGGACAGATGCAGGGATGGAAGAAAGGAGTACGTTGTGTTATAAACGCACCGATAAGTCAGCGCTCGGTGATGTATTGCTGAGCAGCAATGATATAATATACCGTGAAATGTGACTTAATGCAAAATAACACAAATGCAACACTGACACAATATTGCGTGCATGCTTTGTTGGCTACTGTTTGCGCAGGAGGATACATAAGTCGGGCATGATAACGCCTGATTCTTTGACTATGTGGATGCTGATTTAATCCTGCTTTAGAGTCCCCCCCAGTGACCTTTGGGGGGCAAAGAAAATGTTGCCTTCAGGACACACAACATCGAAAGCTCACGAGCTTCTGGAAAGCCTTTTTAAAGTCGTCGTTCGCCATCGTGTATATGATGGGATTAATGAGAGAGTTGAGGTAGCCGAGCCACGTAAAGAAGTCGAACAACTCCGGGTGGGCTGGGCATGAAGGGCACAGGGGCACCAGCAGCGTGTAGATGAAAAACGGCAGCCAGCAAACTATGTACGCTCCTAAAATGATGCCCAGCGTCTTTGTGGCTTTCCTCTCTCTCGCCGCAGAAATCCTCTTTTTCTCCACGAGCGAGTCGGACACGGTGATTTGGACCTGGCTGTCACTGATCACCGAGCCCGAGTCGTCCTGCCGTGCGGAGGCCAAACACGTCGAGCCCGGCGAGTTTGAGACTAACTGCGCTGAGGTGAGTCTTTTCCCAAACTTTCTAGGCGACTGTCTCAAGATCCGCCGCCTGGCCTCCACGTAGATCCTCCCGTACAGGGCGATGAGTAAAAGCGTGGGGATGTAGAAGGCGCCGAACGTGGAGTAGATGGTGTAAAAGACGTGATCAGTGTTCACCTCGCAGCTCGTCACCGCTCCCGCTTTCACCTGGCGCCAAAAGAACGGAGGCAGACTTATGGATATGGCGATCACCCAGGCCGTGGCCACCATGGCGGCCGCGCGGCTTGTCGTGCGCCTTTTCGCGTACTCCACCGCGTCCGTGATGGCCCAGTAGCGATCCAAGGCGATGACGCACAGGTGAAGTATGGACGCCGTGCAACAGGTGATGTCCGACGACAGCCAGATGTCGCACACGACTTGGCCCAGCGTCCACGTGTGGCTCACCGTGTAGAGCGCGCTCACGGGCATCACCAGCACGGACACCAGGAGGTCGGTGAGCGCCAGAGACGCGATCAGGAAGTTGGCCGGCGTGTGCAGTTTCCGCGAGCGAGAGATCGTCGCGATCACGAACGCGTTGGAAAGCGTCGTGGCGAGCGTAATGGCACCGAGGATTGAGCCGACACTCACGCGGAGGGCGAGGCTCGACGCGTCCGACGCGCTGGCGGTTACATTCGTCACCAGGTCCGGATCAGTCGGAGTTGGGTTGAAGTGCTCCATAGCAGGCAGGAAGCGCACGCGGGGGGCTTTTTGTGTTTTCTTTTCATTTCAGCGCAGCACACGTTTGCATCTTGACATTCCGTTTTAAAACGACAAAGTATTCACTTCGATGCAGTCCGAGCTCGAAAACCATGCTTGGCGATTCATCTCCAAAGAAAAAAAGAAAAAAGAAAAAAAAGAGAGAGAGATGGTTTCAGACACATTATTCTGTTTCAATCCTATTCCCACCTGACTATGAGGAATAATGACCAAACATGCTGGTTCGCAGAGCTTGGTTATTGCAAATATAAACAATAAAAACAACCGAAAAGTTGCGCAAATATTATAGTTCAGCGTCCATGGTCAGTGTTCTTCTTGATCCACTTTCAGAATGTGATTTTTTTTCTTTTCTTCTCCCCCATCCCATCAGCAGTGTGTGTACTGGTGTCACCCATAATCTTGCGCGTCCGCGTCCTGCACTTCTATAGCGCTCTCTGATGGAGAATTTGCCGCTTTGAGGATTTGTAGTCCTCAGTGAGGGAGAAGAGGCACTGCTGGGTCTTAGCGTCCACACAGCTCTGGAAGTAACTATCTAGAGCTGTTGATCCTCGTGCACTGCATATTTGAGTGCTTTCCCTGCTCTAAAACAGCTCATCGGGGTATTTCTTTTTCTTCTTAGCACCTCCTGACATGGGGCAGCGGATTACAAACTACTGTTGTTCTCAGTTTATTCCTACTCAAAATACAGCACTAGATTCGAGAGTGTCCTGGAACTGATATTTAATCATTTTGGGGGGTCGGAAATGCAATTAGTGATTCAGTGAATCAGTATTTTAATGCAACACAAATATAGAATTAAATCAAGCGACACATGGGCATTTCATACCAATAGCAATCACCCACAGAGGAGATGAAAAAAAAGGTTGGTTTGAAAACAGAATCAAAACTCAAATGTACTCACATTGATTCAAGCGGGTGAAATTGACATCTGAAGGGTGCAACTGTCAAGAGTTAGATCTTTAATTGTGGCTTTAAATAAGTATAATCCAACAAAACAAAAACAACAACAACAACAACAACAAAAGCCAAAATGTGTTTAATTGCTCAGAAAGATGCTTTTTTTTCCTGCATGGAAAACCCTTTTACAGCCAACTTTTGTTATCTTCTTTTTTCTCTCTCCCTTTTCTCCCTTTTCCTTCAAATGCCCTATTAGTAAACATTGTAGCATTTGAATTTATTGTTGGAGGCATTTGCTTAAAATCGTTTAGTGTTTAGCTGTACAACAAAAACCTAATTCAGCAATTTGCTTTAGGATAGCCACCATATCAGTAAATTCTGGGACAAGTAATATAATTTTACTACTATTTGTTCAGCCATTCGTAGGTTCGTTGGCTTGCAAGCCATATGCTCATTTGAAATAGAAGCTCACTCTATCTGAGCTCAAGCTGTAAGACAGAAACTCGAAGATCCCATTAAACTGCTGATTTTATTAGTTGGTGTTCGTCTGGTTATGCAATATTATACAATATGCAAACTTGTAAAAGGTACAGGGTGCTTAGATGTATGCCCTGAAATTAGTAGTCTGTTCTATCCGCAGTACTGGTTTAGACTATATAAGCATTACAGCTATACTAAACTTAAATGGGTAAAGAATTTCCACTGACAGTGAAATGTAGTCCAAGTCTTTTTAGGATACTACTACTGAAGTGCCTTTTAAGCCGTTAACAAAAATAAATTGACAGGGAATTTTAGAATAAACTTGTATGTCATTACTCATCCATTTGTGCAATACAAGCTCTTTGCTTGTTCAAGTTTTTTAGATACCTTGGAACTATGGCGTATGGAGCATGAGACATTTTTTTATACTGTTTGTATGGATTGATTTATTTTATCATGTGATAATTCAGATGATTTTTTCATTGTCAATAGAAAATATGCTTTTTTATACAGACCCAAAAGCATGTTTTTTTTGTTGGGTTTTTTTTTATAGAAAAATGTATTTCACATACCAAAGGATGCTTCATGATTAGAATGTACAATTCTACACATTAGACTATGATGAATACTCTCACTGTCTATTCTGCATCCCATTTCAGCATCTTTACATGATCTCCCATGTGCATATGGACTCAGTGAATTAATTATGATGTTCAAGGGAATCTTGTGTCCTTTGAAACAACAACTCGAACATGAACATTTGTCCTATACCATGACGTAAATTATTTGGTGTCATGAGTCAGGTTTAGGTTGTGGCTAAAGGCTGGTCTGCTTGAGCGTGTTTTAGGGCACTATAGTGTTAACTGTCACCACTGTCACAGACTCAGAAGACAATGCTGAATGCAAATGAAGCTCACCATCTGGGCTGAGTGAATTGTTCTCTCCTGAGAATGTCATGCAGGTCAGCGAATAAACTAAGCGGTCAGCATCAGACTCTGTCCATTTGCATACTGTACATCATTATGCATTGTCCCATAGGCTATAAATCTAGCTATGTAATTTGTCTCACAAACTATTATGGAACTATGTAAGGACATACTGAGAAATAAAATCACCATACAGCCTGCACCCATGAGAACATGGGTGCCTCTATGTTGGGTGCCTCTTTATGCATGAGGCCTATAGAGGCCTCATGCATAAAGTTATGAGGTTTGTCACCAGAGAAAAGAATAGTGGCTCTGTTTATGGCAGCAGCAGGGTCACAGAAGCAATAACTAATTTAAATTCCGATTAAGTTGAATGCACATTAATAGTTTAGTGATGCATTGCTAAAAATGTAGCAAGAAAGATAATAAAGATTTTGAATACTTAAGATAGTTCAAATTTTAGTTGTCAGATTTTCCTGCAAAGAAACTTTTATTGATTTAAAGTCCAGAGGTTCCTCATGTTAGCCATTAATGTTAGACATTACATCCTATTCAAGTTTTCTGTGGTCAGTCTAAGCTATTTAAATGTCATTTAATCGGGCATAAAAATTCAATCGAAGGTTAGGCTGCGTTTCACAATCAGCTCCATAACGTACAGTTTTTTCAATAATTAGAAAATGATGTTTGCTCAGTTTATCTTAATTAATGCTGTTGTGTCGGCATGGTAGATGGAGCCGAGTAATGGCTAAATAGTGAGGCGTCTGCTCTCTCCCTGCCAGGACAATAAATTTTAAAGACTGCGTTGTTTTGCTCTAAAGATATGAATGCGGCAGATTGTTAGGATATCTGAAATGTACAAATTGGATGTTCAGAAAAAGCTCAGAGCTCTGGGACCATTTTAAAGGGGATTTTAGCTGTTCAGCTCCAGCACTTTTTTAAGGATTTAATCAAGTAGCCAAGCTGTGTCAGGGTGAATGTGTTTCTGATTCAGATTAATGAAACTGCGTAGTTTAAGTACTAGCCAGGAGAGAAGCAGAGCAGCTCATTGTGATAAATTGCTTAAAAAGCAATATTTACTCATGATGCTTTCATTATTTGGATGCAAACTATTACCATGTGCCCCTGGTGCCTTTAATAATGAATATCATAGTTTTGATGTTGATTGTTAAATTGAGGTAGAGGCAATGGTTCTTGGAATGGGGTTTGCATTGCAGCGTTTGACAGAAGTGCATGCTGAAAAGGGGTTTTCATTATATACAAGAATATTAAAACATTGTAATAACAATTCACTAATTACTCAGTCATCCTGTAGAAATAGAAATAGAAATGAATGCTCTGCTGTAAATATAGATAGATAGATAGATAGATAGACAGACAGACAGACAGATAGATAGATAGATAGATAGATAGATAGATAGATTAATAGATGTACTTTATTGATACCTCAGAAAGTGATTGTTGACCACAGATCACACAATGACACAATGACTCCTCTAGTAAAAAATAATTCTTATAAGGACTTTTTAAAATAATAGTATTTCCTCTCAAAAAGATGTGGCAAAATTATTGACACCTTTAAAGAATATTTAAAATAAATTCAAGCAGTCCTCCAAAATCAGTTTTTTGCAATGGCCATCTCATCTCAATCGATTTAAAACCGATTGAAAACCGGTCTGAATTGAAAAAGGCAGCCACATGTGCAAACTTAAGAATATCAAGGACTTTAAAATGTCGTGCGTGGAGGAGTGTCCAAGATCCTCTACAATTGTTCTCCAAATTGTTAGACATTACAGGAAGAGGCTCATTGCTGTTATTTTCTCCAGGGAAGTCTTCATTAAAAATTAATTGTGGGGATGGCAATAACGTTTACATCACTTTTTTGAAATAAATATTGTGTTACAAATACAGTGTCCCCATATATTTAAACTTAAAATATAACTCATTACATGTGCTATTCATTTTATATATACATTTTTGCTACTTTTCATGAAATTCTGGAGGCAAATAAGAGGTCAATAAAAATCCTGAGCAGCCACAAACCTGTATGTACAAATTGACTGATGATAGCCTTGATGACAGCTGTGCACACTTGGCATTCTCTCAACCAGCTTCATGAGGTAAACAACAGTGCTATTCCAACACTCTTGAATAAGGGTGCATGTAATATTCTTTAATTAAAATGTTAAATTTATACATAGACATCCACTTGGCGATTTTTTATACCTTAGAAACAAATGTCAAACACAATCCTTTAGATTAAAATGTCTTTAAGATCTTAAAAAAACATACATTCAATCAGGTGTGTCCAAACTTTTGAATGGTATTGTCTAAAAATATTCCTGAAAGAAAAATATTCCAGAAAAATCTAAAAGCAGCAAATAATATTATGCTTTAGAGAGGCTGTCATGGCACTAACACACTGCATTGTCACCCTGTGCTTCTTAAACAAATTCAAACTAAAAGCTTTGCCTTCATTTTAGTTAAAACAGCCACTAACATGCTGCTTAGTGTTGAAAGCAATAATAATCAAGCTTATTTATTTAGCTTATTTTCTAAATGTTGACATACACACACACACAAAGAGGTTGAAGCTGATTTCCAGTGAGTAATATTTTACATTTGCCTCAATCGAGCCCTCTGGGTTTGAAAAATAGACTGTCAGTGGAATTCTGATCCATCAAGATTTAATCCTCTTATGACTGAGGTAATAGGAGGAGAGTTCTCTCCGTAGAGTGAACTAAACTCCGCAGGATGAGAGCGCTATAACTGAATTATCCTTTAACTGATCAGATGGAACTCTGATCTGCTCCTGGCTCTAACATTGTTCAGAGATTGGAATTACATTACAGCAGACTAGCTAACCCTTGTAGAATGGTTGCACATGCTCGTTCCTGGCCTCATATATTGACAGATCCTTATCAGATTTGATAAATCTGTTGTTTGAAGCACCAGATACAGCCTACAAGACCTGCAGATTCTCACTCTCAACGTGTTTTGTGCTGGAAAGTACTTTTTATGTAGTCGTGAAGCATAATGAAAATTATGTCATATTCTGTATCAGTCCGAGGTCCAGACCCTGCCCCAAGCCCAGAACTCTGTCAAGTGTGTGGAGCCGATTGTGCTCCTTGAATGCTCCACTGGTCTAGCTCGAGAGAAAAATCCCATAGCCCCGCAGGCCATTCAACATGGTCCCAAGTCCATTCACCTCCTTACATCTCTCTCTTTCTCTTTCTCCCTCTCTATCACTTTCTCTCTCTCTCTCTCTTGCTGTTGAGAGCCAGGCAGAAGGAGAGAGGACATATCATCTACACCCAGGCTGTGTGTCTGGCTGGAACTGCTTGAAGAAAAGTTGTCCTGTAGCAGAAACATTTAGAGTCTCACACTTGTGCCCTGCTGTACTTAATACCTGATTTCTGTGCCTCACTAAGTAAAGCAAGTTCTTGATGTGTTGGACACCAAAGAAAGTTTTGATATTTTTACATTATCTTTAGTTTTCGACTGCTCCGAATATTGTAGTTTGGCCTGATCTGATTGTAAAAGCCAGCCTAAGGAAAGTGACCTACATAACTACACTATCTCTGTATGGGTTCTACGAGAGTCTCTTCATCCCTGCTGTTTTGCAGTGCTACTTTTATGTCACATTACGTTTATCTAAGATGTTTCCCTGTTTATCTGTAATGAAATTAATTGTGATTCACTATGTCATTCCTACCACTATGTCATAACCCCCCCAGCATTTCTACAAATTTTGGCACCTTTAACCGCTGTGCTCTTATTGTATTCTGTCTCACATGTAAGCCTTTTTGGATAGAAGTATCTGCCAAATGATTAATGTAAATGTAAATTTAAATATTAACATACATATCTGCCATTCTGATTATATAAAATATCTGCATTATGATAATATACTCAAAATGCTTGCACACAAGCTTCCAGTTGGACATTTGAATGTTTTAACACTTGAATCAGAGCGGCTGAGAGCAGCTGAGTTGATAGCACCCTGGGTTGCTGTTTATCTAATCGTGTAAAGGGAGAGGACAAGAGATTTTATATCGATCTGTTTCATAGCCCTCAACTGCCATTAATGAAATGTGTAGAGAACAAAGGTTCCAAAGGTTTTCTCTGGGTATGTGTCAATAGGTTATGATGTAGATTCATCCTGCTGGTTTTGGACAGACATCCCTACCAGAGATGACTGATCATCTTTATAAGTGCTGTCTTAAGGGGGGCATGATAATTGTTCTGGAGTTGGAAGTGGTGCTGGAGTCATTAGGAAAGAGTGAGAATGATCTCCTCCATCTGTTTTGGGTTTTTCCCTTCTCTTAGTCTCTTTTTTCCCCTCTGTCTCCCCTAAAAAATTAATTTTTCCATTAAATGTTTTTTATGGCGTGTCTTCAGAGTATGGGTTTGTTTTGTAGCTCTATTCAGAACTGATGGAGATGTATTACCTCAGAGCCCTTCTTGCTTACTGTCTTTTGGGATCAGACACAGGTGTTTTTTGTGTACTCTTTAAAGTAATTTGTGTTTATTCACCAGACTCTGCACAGTAGGGGAAATGTAAGATCTCCTTTGAGAAAGGTTCAGTAATGTGTAAAATAATCAGTCTTATCAGACTGAGAAAAACAAATTCCGACAAAAGAATGATGCATAAAAATGCAGGATTTCTTGGATTGCAGATTTTGCAGATTGCAGGCTTGATTGTAAAAATTAAACATTACTCTACGATGAAAGCTCCCTTTTTCCTTATAGTAAAAAAAACATTGTGTGTGAACATGTAGTGGGTAATGGCATGCATTACTATTTGTTAAATATGGTATGAGTTCATTGATATTCTGAGGATTTTGCCAGGGTGTCTAAACCATATGAAAATCCAGCCTGTATGTAATCATATTCATGTATAGCTGTGAATACAAACAAACAAACAAATAAACACACACACACACACACACACAACTAATTTTATGTCATATTAAGACTAGAACAAACGTATTCTAAGTGAGTGACTAAATTAATAAATAATTGGTTATATAAACCTAACAAATCAATGTCAGACATATTAGATCACAGCAAATGCTAGTTTTAAGTGCTGTAGATCCATTATATTCGCTTGGATGATCACATAATTATCTATTATCACTCATTGTGCTAATGTGCTGAATTCAATGCACTGGTAACGCTTGACATTAAGGCACGACACCATTATAAGACCTTAGTGAAAGAAATATTCATGATTTACGTACTATGACCAGGGTTTTTATGTACTATGCCAGATCTGCATGACAAAAGCATCCCAAATGGACT
>JAOUQW010000002.1:8361540-8378303 GCA_028565825.1 Olivaichthys viedmensis | reverse complement strand
GAATAAACATTAGCTAATGCAGGTGTATTAAGTTAACATAAAAAAAACCCCATCAATTAATATGTGTTAATTATTTTGTAACTAAAAATAATAATTTATGTTTAAAAATGCTAAAGTCTATGGTGCGTTAATGTTAACTAATGAAATAAATAATGTTAGTTAATGGAACCCTAATGTAAAGCATTATCAATGTGCTTAACTAAGTGGTAGGTGTAGCAGTGATTACTTGTGGTATTAACCGCAGGTGGTGAAAATCTATAAATTCTCTAAATCAGAGCTATTCTGTGGTATATTAGTAAACAAAAAGAACTGGAGAAACCTAACCCTGAGAAGCTCTAATTGCCAGAGTGGTATTTTGCTTGGAGCTAATTATGGAGCAGTAATTGGACCAGAAGCAGGTTTCATTTGTCTGTAACTGTAGCTTTAATTATTCATGTTTTTTTTCAGACTTAAGATTATTGTTTTGTGTCATAGTCTTTAAATGTCCTTATAGTTAATAATGTCACTGACTTAGCATTATTTAACACCCCCTTCTTATCCTCGTGCATTTAATGAGAAATGGTTGTTTGGTTGTTATGATGACAGAGGTGCCTGATTAGCCTATGATGATGACCTGGCTGAGTGTAGCTTTTGGATCAGGCAGAACTTAATTGATGTAATGCTCTAGTAGACAAGCTTTGTCCTATCAGGGCTTTGGATCCACAGAATTTAGCAGAATTCACCCAAAACATGTTTTGTGGAACATACATTTTTTTCTATATTGGATAATAAATTGCTTGACGTAGTGCACAGAAGCATCTTTAAGCATTTTAACCCTCATTAAGAAATCCAAATCCTATAAACATGCAAAATTTTAAATGCCCCCAGTCAGCCCTAGCACATTTGTCAGCCTTTAATAATTGGAATCCTCTGATAGTCATCTAATCATCTGAATAATCATTACAAAGCTAACTCTTGTTTTATCCTATTCTAGCAAATATTAAGATGATGGGGATGTTTTTTTTTTTTACTAACCATTGAGAAACACACCACAATGTCACGCATGGTTTAAATGTGTCATTCGTATGCATGAATCAGTTCCACTTGCGTGTCTTGTCTGAAACAGGGCTAGTGTATCAATGTATAGTTCTGTGGGAGCCACAAAGCGACAGATGTATATTTTATGGGGGCACTCAAGTGCTGGCTGCATGTAGATTAACATATGATTGAAGATTCTGCAAATTGGCACCTCCTCAAGATGGCGCTATAGGCAGCTGCCTACACTGGTACCAGCACCACACACACTAACATGCCACTAACATGTCAGTGTAACTGCTGTGCTGAGAATGGTCCACCACCCAAATAATATCTGGTCAGCGGTGGTCCCTTTCCATTGATATACAAAAATATATATATATAAAAATTGGGAATCCTTACATCATCATCCTTCATCTTCCAAGCACCTGTTGGATTGATTGGTATTACTAAGTTATTTCTGAATCGTTCTTAATTCAATCATGACCCTGCCATTTTGCTCTATTACATTTTGATCTTGATGCATTAACGCTGATGCCCGTGGAAAATTACTGCTGTGTTTCTTTCTCAACATCAGTTTCAACTGACAGCGTCATGATGCCATGCAGTGCATTAATGCTGTAGGCTACACGTGAACTGACCAGCTAGTTCATCAATGTTATACTTTTTCCCTCTGTATTTTTCCAGATGGAAGATGCTTGTAGCTACACAATGGCGGAAGCCCCAGACCCCACACTGAGAGGTTTTTCATTATGTGGATATGAGTGATTAGAGAATGGAATAAACACAGCAAAAGGAACCCAGATTTGGAAACTGTAGAAATAGAATGGTCCTTCTTCATACATTGGATGTCACCCTGTGGTGAACAGCACACACTGCAGCGTGTTTTCTATCATTAATCCTCTACTGTAGCTGGATGTGAAATCTCTTAGAGCCCTGCTTTCCATTAACAGCAAGGCCCTTTAAACATTAATTCTTTTTCTACATGACATTTCCTCCACATGCAATACAATTTCACCTTTTGTTCCATGCTGGCTTCTTGAAAGCTAATGAATTTAGAGAATGTTTTTGATGGCTCGGTTTGAGTTGAGGGCTATCTGTTGAGATGAGCACTGCCAATGACCCCACTGCTTTTGCATGCTGTTATCAGAGAGGAGTGAAGCAGAGCTGGTCTTATCTGTGTGTTTATACACACACACACTCACTCTCTGGCTTATTTCTTGCAGCAGCATTGAGAGATGAGGTATGCCAAGCTGACCAAAAGCATCACTTGGGCCTCAGTCTGAAGTTGACAGTGCTGCATACACACTGGGCTTGAGTTTCCCCACACATGGTAAGTCTTTTTTCTTAATACGTCCTGCTGCTATGATGCAAGGCATGTTCCTTTGGTTTCAATGAACAGATTGGACTTAAAAAAGCCTGTGGTATCAGTAATGACTTCCTGTTGGAGGTAATGGACCCTCAGGTCACAGCTCTTTTTATTTCATGTACATTTGATACCTGCTCTGCTTGTAAACGAGGGTGGATTACAACATGAGGAGTGACGTGAGCTGAGTTAAGGTGCTTTATATATTTGCCTGGCAAATACAGTGTCCCTCTTGGTGAGCAGTTGCTGTGGGCGTTATCATTCCATCTATGGCCACTTGTTTGCACTTTAAAGGCAAAAATACAACTCTCTTTCAGTAGGATTATTTGCTTTTTCACTGCTGGCACAATCCATCATTCTGCCTATTTAACAGTGGAAACAGCACAGCTAATATGAATTCATGCTGCTTTTTATATATAATACAGACTAGAGTTCCTGTGATCTGCTTTCATACCACACTGAACCTTTACGAAAAGAAAAAGCAACAATTCATTGTATAGCCTCCATTATACACTTGGAAGTGTATTTAATTCCTAATAGTAGTGTTCGAATGTTACTATTGTTCATAGACTTTTATAGTTACAGTGGTGCTTTCAGTATGAGTGGAGAGAGCTTGGCGTCGTGTGTGTTGGTCACTCTGTTGGGTCTCATGTTGTTGGGGTCGGCTCATGGTCAACATATGGCAGAGGAGCCCTGCTCAGTCCAAATCCTCGTTCCCGGACTTAAAGGTAGAGCACACCACACAGCAACCTGTGTATGAATTTCTCCATGATCCAATGTAATGTTAAGAAATGTGGGCGACTTTTGTTAAAAGTAAAGTGTGTGTGTGTGTGTGTGTTTCCACAGGGGAAACAGGGGAGAAGGGGGAGAAAGGGGCACCTGGGAGACCTGGCAGAGTGGGACCACCTGGAGAGACAGGTACTGTGTGACAAACTCTATTACTGTCAGTGAAAATGTATGCAAATAATCTAATACCAATGCAAATAAGACTGGAGATTTACAGTTGCTGAGGGAAACTAAGTCCACAGGAGTTTAAATGTAATTTTACCGATGGACCACGTGACCACAAGCTTCGGCTGGGTTTCATGACATTTACAGAGTGCAGAACTGCAGAATGTTTTTGAGTTCAAAGGTCATCTTACTGAAAAGGGTAGAATGCAGTAATGATGACAAGTGTTTACTGCAGTCTTTAATGAGGATTAAGTGATGCTCAAAAGAAAAATTGGGGAGTCGGGTACACATAGCCACAAATCTAAAATAGCATTACAGTCACCATTAACCTTCTAGAAGTTTTATGCTTGTACTTTAATAATGAAGGGATTTATTTATCTTTTAGGGCCTACTGGACTCAAAGGACAAAAAGGTATCATGGGACGTTATGGAAAAATGGGCCCCCCTGGATTAAAAGGTAAAGTAGGCTAGAAAATGTAGACAGTAATCTTCTGTATTTTTGAAAGCCTTAACAATTGCTTATAACCTGTTTACAGGTTTAAAAGGTGATATGGGAGATCAAGGTCCTATGGGTGAAAACGGAGACCCAGGTAAAACTTTTCTCAGATGGGAAATTGAATAAAATATAATTCTATTTATTTAGACATAAATTTGTGATTTGACATCTGGCTTGTTGCACTAGGGCTTCCCTGTGAGTGCGCTCCCTTGAGAAAGATGATTGGTGAAATGGATAATCATGTGGCGCAGTTAACCAATGAACTAAAGTTCATTAAAAATGGTATGTTTGTGCAATGAACCACAGAACAAAGCTTTTCATCCACAGTTCTTTCTTTCATACTATACAGAGCACATGGGCCAAACCCCAATGCCAGTGCATTCCCTGCTTTAATACATCTGATTCAACTTATTAGCTGATCATCAAGTACTTTATGAGGTGAATTGGGTATCTTGTAAAAAGGTGTGCAGTGATGTAGTTCTCCAGGAATACAGTTCAACACCCCTGGTACAGGGGCAAGTCTGTTATCTTCAATTACATTTTTTTTAGTCATTTACATAAATGGCTCTTTTCCATACTAACAATATTCAAATCTTCAAACCAGTCACCAGTCACAATGTATTTCTGTGTACACTGGGTGTTGTAGTATGATTACAGACATACCAGTGCTCACTTTTCAGCACTGCCCTCCCCTGCAGCTGTCGCTGGCATCAAAGAGACGGACAGTAAGGTCTACTTGCTGGTGAAGGAGGAGAAGCGCTACCGAGATGCTGAACTCTACTGCCAGGGCAGGGGTGGGCACCTGGCCATGCCCAAAGATGCCAGTGCCAACAGGGCAATTGCCGGCTACATCACAGAGGCTGGCCTTAGCAGAGTCTACATCGGCATTAACGATCTGGAGCACGAGGGCCATTTTGTGTACGTGGAACGCTCGCCTATGAGCACCTTCACCAAGTGGCGGGAAGGAGAGCCCAATAACGCCTATGAAGATGAGGACTGCGTGGAGCTTGTGTCCTCAGGGGAGTGGGTTGACGTGGCCTGTTCCCTAACCATGTACTTTGTCTGTGAGTTTGACAAAGACCAGATATGAGCATCAGCTCCTCTCAGGAAAGGGGAGTGAATGAAGATTATACATGAGGGTTTTTTACAGCCTTATAGCACAAAAGTGTGATTACTTTGAGATGCCTAGATTTATGAGACAATACTCATAGAGACTCATATTCTGATATTCTGATACAGTGACAAGTGGGAGAGGAGTGGACTCCTTATATCTTTGTTTCTTTTTTAGTAATAGTCTGCTGGATTGTTAAAGTAAAATAATCTTTTTTTCATTAAATATTCAACATTTGTGCCTACTGTGCTTTCAGGGTTTTTTTTCTATGATTGTACAAATCGTATTAGAGTAGTACAGGAATACTATAATCTGTACTGTAGTCATGGAATTCTATTTCACTTTATATTTCCAATATGATTTGCTATGAAGTCTCTAAATTTTATAGACTGCCTTTATCATGTACTATTTTGCATTTGTATAGACTAAGCAGTAAATAAAGCTTTATTAGTTATTGCAATTTGTGTTTCTTTAGAATGGAGAAATGTTTGCAATTCAAACCTGCATTGCTGGTATGGTAGGCTACAGGTTTCCAACAACTTTTCTAATTCATAGTTTATTGTATATTGCTGCCCTCTAGCGGCCAATGAAATTGTAACAAGAACACCTGCCTGCACGAAGCTAACAATCCAAGACATAAGGCAAAATCAACAGAAAAATATTTTGGAAAAAATGTTGTCATGAACCTTTTAGTCTCCCAGACCTGTTTGAAAGAAGGCAGTGTGTGACATCCGGCAAAGTTATAACAGATATGTCAGAAACAATGGGTATTACAACTGAGATGATCCAAAAGCTGTTCAGAGGATACACAAACAGATTGGAGACAGTCTTGAAGGCAAATGGTAGGCATACAAGTCATTAGGGAAAGTTCATATCACATTTAGACAGAAAAATGCAAACTTAACGAATATTTTTGATTCTTTCACTACTAATATCCTAATCGGTGTCTTCTTTATTTTGTCCTAAGGGTATAGTCTGTCTGTCTGTCTGTCTATCTATCTATCTATCTATCTATCTATCTATCTACATATTCAGGTTAAATGAGTGCAGATAGCCTTATACGTGGAATGGAATGTAGGCTATTTTGGCCTTTGATTGATAATCTTAATTGATACCATATAAAAGTTCTATATTTACATACCAAGTTATAGTATAATTACTTCTTAGATTTGTGTCCTTTTCTTTTGTTTTCCAGCTGGGCGGCTTATATAAATAAGTGTTAATGCTTTTTGGTGTGTTGACTGTGTCTCTCTATGTACTGCGCGATACACAACAATGCAACAGACATCACTGTTTATTATTTTAGCTATGAAGAACCTGTGCAGCACAGGCTGTTTGTTAATCAAATTTCCGAAACCTTCGACGATGGTAGATCTAGATTGGCCTTGGCTATATAGCGTTGGCCTATAGAGTTAGAGCCGTTGGATTAGTCCATTTTCAGACAACACATTAAAAACAACATTTGACCTCTTCAAGAACTAAAGGTGGCTGGTGTGGAATAATCCTATAGCTACATCTACTTTTTGTTCCTCTATGCCAGGGGTGCACAACTCGAGGTTGAGGTTCAACACAGTTTGATAATTTCCCTGGTCCATGATTCAATTCACTAGTTAATTACCAGGTTTAGTAAGTGTGTTGGAGCAGGGAAATCACCATGCAGGACACCAGTCTTCCAAGACTGGAATTGATGATCCCTGCTCTATCCTGTTAATTGAAGCATGAAGACAAGGCCATGTGTAGCGTGCAATTTACATACGCTGGTTTGACCAGGCACAGTCATGTATTTAAGGAAATCAACAATGGCTGGCTGTATTATGCCATTTTATGAAATATAGCTGAGGCATGTATTATAATACATACTGTCCAGAAATGCAAGGCAACTTATTTGGGTATATCTGTTATTTAGGTTAAACAAGTTCAGATAGTTATTATGCTACCCTACAGCGTGCAAGCAGGCCTATTAAACAAAAAACCCCAGCATATTCAACATTGACTCTAATAGGTCTACATAAAATATATATGTAAATAATTAAACCATATGTTTAAACATGTCATAAAAGCTACTATGTTTTAGGCACCTTAAAAACAGTAATTAATTATGCATTGCATTGACTGGGAAATTAATTAGACGAGCTTAAATCTCGTGTTACCTTTTCAGTGTGATAGCCTTTAGGCTACGTCTGTCACGGTCGCACAGCCATGGGACCGCTCAGCTGGAGGCGTGTGCCGGTTGCCATGGCAACGGCCACCAAGGGACATGTGTTCGTGTGTGTCTAAGTCCGCCCTGTCTTGTCCCATTGAATGTTTCCACCTGTTCCCTGTTTGAGCCCTCGTTAGTGAAAGTATAAGTATCCCTGTGTGTCAGTCCGAGTTTGTCTTTCGTTGCATGTCTGTTACGTGCTGTGTTTCAGTGTATGTTTATGTTTAGTTTAATGAAGTATATATTTGAGCGGCTTTGCATTGGTGTTCGCCTCCGTCTCTACAACCGTGACAAAATATGGATACAGCAAACTGCACTGTGATGGCAGCGGATGAGCTACTCAGAGAATTCGTGGCGCATCAACGGCGTGTCGACAGCATCAGCGCCGCCGTGACGGTGATCACTGTGCCGGGACGGCGCGCCACCACCGTGGAGCGGCAGGCGTGGCTCAATGTCCTGGCCGCCGTTGTGGCCTCACTCGTCGCACAGCAACAGCTCGCCCCTCCTGCAGCGCCTCCGAGCCATGGCAGCAACCGCCTGCCGCCCCTCCGGTCGCGCCTCCACACCGATCTTCACAACGCCCCATCGCACCACTGGAGAAAGGTGAAGGCAGCCCCGTGGCGCCTCCGAGCCACCAGCAGCAACCGCCTGCTGGCCCCCCGGTCGCACCTCCACGTCCGACTTCCCCGACGCCCATTCATGCCACCCATGAAAGGTGAAGGCAGCCCCGCCGCGCCTTCGAGCCAGCCACAGAATTTCCTCGGCACTGACGCAGTTTGGGTCACGAGCCTCCTAGGAGAGTAGGAAAAATTCCCCCTAGAATTTTTTTTAGGCGTTTCCCAGTTCCCTCAGCTTCTGGACATCGCCGAAGGCATTTCTCAGCTCCCGGACGCCGCAGAAGGTGTGCCCCAGTTCCCTGATGCCACAGAAGGTGTGCCCCAGTTCCTGGACACCGCAGAGGGTGTCGCCCAGGTCCCGGATGCCGCAGAAGGCGTGCCCCAGTTTCCTGATGCCACAGAAGGTGTGCCCCAGTTCCTTGACACCGCAGAGGATGTCGCCCAGGTCCCGGATGCCACAGAAGGCGTGCCCCAGTTCCCTGATGCCATGGGAGGCGTACCCCAGTTCCCTGATGCCACAGAGAGCATCGCCCAGGTCCCTGACGCCGCAGAGGGCGCTCCACGGGTCTCGGACACCCTGATGGACCATCTCGTGGAGCTCCTCCAAAGACTCACCATCTCGGGGGGAGCACCGCCGGAGGCCAGTGCGGAGGTCACTTCACCTCCGGGCTTCGGGGACAATGACGTCGCTCTGGCTCCTCCCCCCGCAGAGGATGTCATCACTCCGCCCCCGGGCTTCATGGATGGTAACGTCCCTCCGCCTCCTGCCCCCGCAGAGGACGTCATTCGCTCCGCCTCCGGGCTTTGGGGACGATGATGGTGCTCTTTGTCATTGGGTGGTCCCCAGCGCAGGGCCGGCCTCCATGCATCCACCCGGACGTGGACTTCAAGCCCCCCCGAGTGCCGATTAGAGGGGGGATATGTCACATGGCGGTTGCCACGGCGACGCACACCATGTGCGATCTCCGGACTTTGTGTTTGTTTAGTCATAATCGTGTAATCATGTTAAGTGTATCCACCTGTTTTACCGTTAGATCCCCTGATTGATGTTCGTATAAGTATCCCTGTGTGCCAGTCCTGTTTTGTCGTTCAATGTTGAGGTCATGCTTTGTCTATGTATCTGGAGTTGTATGTTCAAATGTTCTATGTAAATATGTTGTTAAGCGGCTTTGCGTGTGTATGCCCTGCTGAAAAATCCAGCTTGGTCTGACCAGCTACCAGCTGCCAAAACACAGGCCGAGCTGGTCAAGACTGGTAGACCAGCTTAGCCAGTTAGGAATTTATTTTTAAGCTTCCTTATAATTTGACTGAATTGATCAGTAAATGTTTGAGATTTTCTAATTGCCTTACTTGTTGTGTTATTTTCTTGAAACAGCGTGTCTACAATGTTGCATTAGTAGCGGTAATTCATAAACTGTTTCCATCCACCAGCTTGACCAGCTCGGCCTGTGTTTGGGCAGCTGGTAGCTGGTCAGACCAAGCCGGATTTTTCAGCAGGGTCCAGCCTCCCGTCTTCAAAGCGTGACAACCAACGTCGCTTGATGATCAGAATAGACGTGGGTTCAAATTTTCTAAACGGGGGAAAAAAAAAAAAATCTATTCAAGTTTAAGTTGTTGAGGAAAAAAAAACTGCATAGAGATAGAAATCAATTCCACGTGCGCTTTTCTCGCTTGGCTGGTTTCCATGGAAATGTAACAGCTGAAGTCTGCTAACCGCGCGTGGCTTATTCACTGCTCAGCTCTCTGAAGTGTCTACGGAAACAAGGCACCTCGCAGGATGCTACGCTTTCCTTCACTTTCAAAGACCAGCACCATCTGAATTCATCAAACTCAGTTCACGAATTACTGTTAGTTAGTGTTTCTCTGAGAATGTGTGAAACGAGTGGGCGTCGGTTGCTTCCCCAGCCGCCGGCCGCCAAAACCATTCACGTGTTCAGGAACGGAGACGCTTTTTATCCCGGCAAAAAGTTTGTAATCAACCAGCGCCAAACGTCGACTTTTGACAGTTTTCTGACCTCAGTAACTCGAGGTATTGAGCCTCCCTTTGGAGCAGTGCGAAATATTTACACGCCGAGAGAGGGCCACAAAGTTGTGCGTTTGGACCAGCTGGTACACGGGGAGAGATATGTGGCAGCTGGAAGTGAGCGGCTGAAAAAGCTAGAGTGAGTTGCTTAAGAGCATCATTGCTGCTAACGCGACAGCTCAATGGCTTGATCCCAAATGGCTCTTTGCTTTCTATACAAGCGCTCTACATGAAAATAATGGTTTTCTACACCCTATGTAGTGCACTATATTTGCAATAGGGAGCCGTTTGTTTATTAGCCTACAGCTGTACAGTGCTGTCTTTACAGGAACAGCTTTTTGTAATCTGAATTAGCATGAAAATGCCATTAGTATTACCTGTAGGTAGTATCCTCTGTTCCGTATTCAAAGCCTATTTCTGATTTAAAAAAAACAAACCTATTTACTCACATTAAATGGAGGCATAAGCTTAGGTAGAGCCCATGCTGAGTAAAATAAACAACATTTAGATGTTGAATAGTTTAGAGCAAAACATTTAGGAGAAGTGTAGGAGCCAGTGTTCCCAATTTAGCTGCTGTAAAATCAGTTACCTACCAATAACGCTGAACATCCCCAGGGGTTTATAACTTCTCTGTTTCTTTTTTAACAGCTACAGCCATATACCAACAAAGACACCACAAAGAAAGAAAAACAAACCGGTAAGATATTACAAGAAGGCGCAGGATCCGCAGTAATGCTCCGCTGAACTTGAAATTAAACTTGAAAAAAAAAAGAAAAGAAAAAAGCTATCACTATATTCTTGGTAACTTTCAGTTTCCTTTTCAAATTGCATCTACAGCTTATTAGAGGCAATGCACTGTATATGATTTCCAAAGAAAACCACAAAGCTGTTGCGTTTCTGGTTCATTCAGTGAAACCTAGCTACATTATGTTTTTTTTGTGTCAGTGTTATAAATATAACTGTGTGACAAATTTCAGAGGCAGATTGCCATAACAGTGTTTCAATGTGATTTGGGCTGCCAGGGCACCATTATATGAAGAATCATACCGAGCATTCATAAATGACTCACTTTCTCAGATCAATACACTCCTGTAAATGAATTACAGTGCTGTGTGTGACCGTTGCAGAGCTCGACTAACTTCATGTCTATAAGAGTAATACTGAATGAGGACAAACAAGTTTATTGACAACCCTGTGTAGCCTCAAGCCGAATAATTGTCATCTGTCTATAATATTGCATATAATGAAAGTGGTCTGTAATGGTGTTTATCGTCTGTTTAGCACATAATGAAATGTGGTCTGCCGTGGAGTGTATGACCTGTTGTTCTCCTATGAGAGGTTGTAAATACTTGGTTTTCTAGGGTCCCTTAATCTTTCATGCTTCAGGGTATTTTTATGATTTTCCACCTGAATTTACGTGGCCAAGATTAACTGAGCATGGAATAATTCTCTCCGTTATCATGATTGATTCTGCTTGAAGGTACAGTCTTACTCTTGGTCACCTTTTTATGTCTTTGTGGCTGCTTAATACCTAAACCACAAATAATGAAACCTACACATCAAAGCCTTTAATTGCCAGAAATATGTCAAATCTCTAAATGAATGACAGAGCAATGGATGCCCATGGATGCTCAGCAGGGAGCTGTTCATTTTGTCTCCATCACAGATTCGACCTGTGGTTCACAGCAAAATAATTGTGTCGGCACGCTGGAGGAAAAACATTAATGAGCCATGCACCATCAAGTGAGTTTTAATTCCAGTTGTCTCCCTGCTGGAATTATTTGATGGCAAACCCTCAGGCAAAAGTGAAGTGTAGTTTTTATGGCAAATGAATAACCTCAAGTCTGAACATCATTTGCCTATTTTGTTCTTTCAATGAGCACCTACTGTATGTGTTCACAGGGTACTACTTATCAAGGTTGTTGTGCTTTTCAGTCAGTATGAAGTTAAGCAAATTTCTAAACTGAGTTCCTGAGTTCTGAATGTGATTGGTTTCCGTAGTGTGTTTACCAATGGAGATATCTTGGTTCCTCCAACTCGGATACTGTTCCCAAAATTTACACTCACCAGCTGGGAAAGTGTACTCGCCATGGTAACAGAGAAAGTTCACCTTCGCACTGGAGCTGTGCACAGGTAGGACATATGTAGTTTATTATCACTTGAGGATTTAAAAGTCAACTGGAAGTGATCTTACAGCACTGTGAATTTGTCTGCAGGTTGTGCAAGCTGGATGGGACCCTGTTACATGGAGCAGCAGAGCTTGAGAACAATCAGTATTACGTAGCTGTAGGAGCTGAGAGATTCCGCTCTCTGTCTTACTTTCAGTGCGTTCCAAACAAAGGCATAATCCTAGACCTTAATGATGTTTAACAGATATAGAGATATAGAGATATAGCTATTTATATATTAATGGATACAGACGATGTTCCCATTTACATTAAGCCATTTCTTCTAGACCTCACATCACCACCTGTCTGTTTTTTAGTATCAAAAACGATATTCTTCCACCCTTAAAGAGAGGCAAGCAACCAGGAGACAGGGTAAGTCATGCAACACACTATATCTCAGTGATTGACACCTTACATAAACAGAGGAGGGATAGTTTTGCAAAAAATATTTTAATTCATGATAACGTTTCCTGTATGTTGCACTCTAATAATGTAATTAATCAATGCCTCATACATAAGGGAGGTGAAGAGATTGAATATTTATTGGAAACAGTGATCAGGTTTAGAAAAGTGTACTCTTACCTTAAAACAATCTAACCCACAATTCATCTAACCACCTTTTACCCTTCATCCAAGTTCCACTTGAAAGAAAAAGCAAGCGTTGACAAGATTCTTGTTCTCTGCTGTTCATGTGTATGGCGCATCAGTTAGTTGAGAGACATATTACTCTCACAGAATCTCAATAACATCTCCAATCAGTCCAATCCCAGGCAGTAGGAGTCATGGACAGGGAGATTCCCTTCATCAATCACTGTCTCTAGGAGGCATTGAGTTCCTCTCAGCTCCATCTCGATCAGGCAATCCCAAAGCTCCAAGCGCGCTCCACTTGATCAAGTGCAACCAGCCTTACGGGCTGAGCACTCTCAAGGGAGCACACTGAAACCCTCCCTTACTCCCACACAATGAGGATAAATTGGTTTGTGATAGAGTTGTGGGTGGAAGTATGCACTCGGCGCTTTAGGACAGTCCGCACCAAGATAAGACCTCACAAATAAGAGTTGGAGAAATAATGCTCCCTCAGCAGTTTGTTGTTTGGGACAGCTTCGAAGAGCAGTGTGTGACATCTGTTTATTCTAAGCAAGAAAAATGAAGGCATCGTGTGCGCCATTTGATGCGATGGTGAGAAAGCTCTTGTGGCCGCTCCATAGGTGTTGTTCTCTAATTGACTTCTCACGCATCATCAACTTGATTGAGAAGAGGAAATAATTTGGAGAAAGTGGCAAATTATCTTTGGTAGAATGAAGATGGAAGAGCCATCAAAGTCTCATTAAATTGTCATTAAGCACAAAGGTTTAGCTGCGTCATCTGTTTACAATTACCTGTATTTGTTCAGAAAAGAAAAGACCTATTTACCGTTCCATATATTGCCATCCCCCCCCCCCCTGAATGTTCAGATTTTTTGTACAATGTACAACTTTTTTCTTTTACCTTTTCCCGTTTTTCCCTTACCAGTACGAGTATGAAGGTTTCAACATGAGTGAGCAGCTTGGGGGGAAAAGCTGCACAACTCTTTGTGTTTTTTCTCGTATAATATTTACATTATGTGAGTGAAAGAGTAATCTTTTTACATTAAAAAAAGGAATTCTGATTGCGTTCTCATGAACAGCATAGTCGAGTTTCGGAATTACATAGAGTGAAAAGTGTTCAAGTAAAGACTTTGTGATTTGTGAATTAAGATATGTGTGATACTGTATCCAAGTTCATTCCAGTCTCCATTAGGACTAAAATACAGCCACTCATAGAGTCTATAATTTTTCTGGCAACCACAGGAGGGAGACAGAGTTTAAGCCATTGCTTCTCCTGCCCTTCATTGCCAAATCATGCCCCCCATGCATTTCTGTTTTTCTCGAACCTCTTACATCATCCAATGATGTCATGTTCTAGAGATATATGAGAGCTGTTATCAACAGTGTGCCACCAAGCTGGAACATTACTAAAAGGATTTGTCCCCTCCTTTCAGAATCATGAATGGAGTGCTTTTGCAGCACATGTTGCGCTAATCGTGTGGGCTGTAAAAATATGTGGATTGGGTCATTCAGGGCTTTGACACTAAGTGCTGTGAAGTGCAGCTGCAGTGGCTGGATGACGGCAGCACTGTGGCAGCAGATGAAAGCAGCAGTGCAGCGTGTGGTGTGTGTTTTCCCATTGGCGTGACAGATGTTGAATGAGGTGTCGGGAACTTGAACTGGAGGAGAAAGTGCAGTGGAATCACAATAACCGGAGCCTCTTCTGCCACACATTCATGACCTCAGCTCTCAGAGGCGGGCATTAGGTCAGACAGGCCAAACCAAACTGGCAGAGCTGCAGTATTTAACTATAGCATTCTAGTGCCCACACCCTGCCCCTCTCAGAGCAGCTGCCATTCCAAGTGCAGCCTCCTGTATTTGGGAAGCAGCCTCAAATGGGTGGGTTGGTGCTAATGCCCACTTAGCTGCTGCCTGCCTGCGCCCTGACCAGAATAAAGCCGTTACAGAAGATGAATCAATGAAGTATTAGTTTGCAAACTGTTAAATTAGCAATCCATTATCTTGTTGTATAAATGGGGTAGCTTAGTTGTGTTTAAAAAAAAAAGAAGAGGGATCTAAAACAAGAAAAGACCATGGGAACGCACAATTAACTTTATGCAAACAGAAATGCCTTTATGATTGCCTAATTATGGCCTTAAAAGGTTGGAATACTATGTGTAAACTCTATTGCATCACCCAGGCCTCCAAAAGCGGTTCTGCTGCTGAAGCGTGATGGTGTGATGCTCTGTCAGTCTGAGGCTGCAGACTGATCAGTGATTGGACAGTTCTGACAGAAACACATACAGCCTGCAGGGCTCAGACCATATGTCATCTACAACTTGCTACTCTAAATTCATTGTATCTGCTTTGTTTAGGATATAGTGTCCTGTAGTTTAATTCAAAATAGTGTTTCTTTCAAATAAGTGCTCTTGATTTCTGTATATCACTTTGCTTTGTTAACATGCCAGTTTGAAGATTTTCCATTGCTAGTGCCTTGTATTTTTCTTCTTATTTTTGTTCTGTTACAGTGTTTGATGAACTTTTGCTGAACTTAGATGAGCCATACATTTCTGTTAAACTATCAGTTGAATTGTTATTTTATTTCTCTCTTGTCCACCAGTGGGGAGGGAACAAAATATTCAGCTATTCCCCAGACCCTGTGTTAGTTGGCTTGCAAACTCCACAGCCTGGAGTGCATTCTAGTGGAAGCCGGAGATCAGTGAAGTACCCCTGAGCAGCCTCTCTATGGAGTCAACTAACAGCAGCCGAGCTGCAGAAAAAAAATACATTAAGCCTTCTCTTCCCCTCACTCGGGACAAAAACAGCTCACCTTTCTACCTATGGTGGATATGCACTGCCAGCTGGAGGAAAATTGCCTTTTGTGGGAGCATTAATGCAGACATGCATCCTGCTGTCAAAGCTTCACTCCCAATAACTCCTCTCCCTTCTGAGTCCTCTCTCTCTCTTTCTCCATTCCAGTCCCCTAGTCTTTTTTCTTTTCATTAATAACCATCTACTGTCTGCCTAGAAATAAGTTATTTCCTACAACTGCCTCCCCTTTTAAGCCTGTTTTGACTCCCATTGTTTGAGCTGGTCTGATAAATAAGACGAATGCAGTTAGAAATTCATGGCTGCTCAGTTTCATTAATAAATGATCAGTTTGCTGAGCCCTCTGGTGATTGATAGCTTGTGCACGGGATGTATTGAAACCAGACAAATTCAATACCGCATCAGTCGCTGGGGAGCCACAAAGCATTTCAACTTGTGAAATATTGAGGTCAATAGAAAATGTAAAGAAAAAAGAGGAAAGGCTCCCCAGTTTTAGATCCAAAACAGTTTTGTGGGATTAAAGATGGACATTAAATCAACAGTAGCTTTGTAATTGACATCAGGATTCAAAGTTATGGACTTTGGTTGATGTCTGCTCTGTCTTTAATGTTGTAGTTTGCTGATCGACCTGATGTCAATGCAGACTTCCACTTCCATTCCAAACCAGACAAAGCCAAACAGCAGAGGCATGGTTTAGAAATCCCACACCTTTTTACTGCACAGGGTGAGTGTGACAGTTCTGCAACTTTCTGTTTTAATCTTTTCCCCTCTTGCATTAATTCCTTCCCTTGCTACTGCTAGATCAAGTGGATATAAAAACTAAGGCTTTTGTTTTGGAAAAGGTACATTTTGTCTGTCATTCAAAGCATGTGTGTGTGTGTGAGAGAGAGAGAGATGGACAGAGAGATTTTATGCTCTTATGTGTGGGGTTCAACACAGATAACAAGGCAGTGCATAATAGAGATTAGAATGAATTTTCTTTATAGATGACTTATTTCAAAGAAGCTTGATTTCAGGAACGCTGCCTTTCAAGATAAAATATTCAATTGTGCAAAATTTCAAATACTTTAAATCAGAGATGAGTGCAGTCAGGCCATTTTGCTGCAGAAAGCCTTGTTAGCTATGTCAGCCAGAAATAATATTATTATAATTAAAAATGATAATAAAATTAAAAAATATAATTATTTCTATAGCACTTTCTTTAAGGCAAAGTTAAAAAGTGCTTTATTATAAATAGGAATTAAAGCAGATTAAAATAAATTGAAATTAAGTAATAAATAAAAAGACATAAAAGAAAGAAAAGAAAAAAAGAAAAAGTTTAAGTTTAAGTCTAAATATATTGGTCTCTTTTTTGTGCCTTAATTCCAATTTATTTTAATCTGCTTTAATTCCTATTTATAATAAAGCACTTTTTAACTTTGC
>JAOUQW010000002.1:8331819-8353023 GCA_028565825.1 Olivaichthys viedmensis | reverse complement strand
AAGGGCCTCGCTCAAGGGCCCAACAGTGGCAGCTTGGCGGAGCTGAGGTTTGAACCCACGACCTTCTGATCAGTAGTTCAGTACCCTAACCACTGAGCCACCACTGCACTCCAGCTCAGCATCACAATATTTAAATACTAAATATTTTTTTGTTCTCCTTTTTATTTTAGTAAGCAGCTGCATTTGCATTGGAAAAGAAATTGCATCACGTCGTAATGCTTTCTGGGCAGGGTCTTTGCCTGAAGTCCACAGTAATGCTGACTCGATCCCTTGGTCCCTCTAAGTCATCTAACAAATGTCACTTGAACTAATTAAGTTTTAGAGCTGGATGGCAACTTGGGAAAACGGTAGGGGTGTGATGATGCACACGTTTTCAGGTCCGATACGATTTTTTATTCTGAGGTCAAGGTTCTGTTTTATTTTCAATATGCGACTTGACTGTCCAGAGATAGCAGAAATAAGTGCCTCCCATTTTTTGATATGTACACTGTAAAATAAATAAATTCAGAAGTTGATTGCAGAAGTTTTTATCAATGGAACTGGTCATCTCTGGCATGTACTGTATAACATATTTACTGAGAGCGTGAGTCATATGAGGGAAGGCGAGCGTTAAACCAATGCAGAAACAGAATTAAAACAATCCTGTTCCAGCCTTAGACTTTTTATTTGTATTTATTTTTAATTTATAGATCATATGATTTCTCAAATAGACATTTTTCCCCCCAGTAAGGTTTCGAGTGCTTACTTGCTACATAACAAACAGCTATTATACTCATGTAGCTGTAACAGATGTAAAGACTAGTGAAGCTGAAGGTGTAAGACATATGCAGAGATGACTAAAGAGACCAGTTTATTAATTTTTTATACAGTCTTTTTTTTTTTATAAAGGCTTAGCTACTATACCTTCCTAGACTTAATGCTTTTAAGATTGCTATGCCAACACCATCTCAGGCAAAAGAAATGTAGGAATTCAAAAAAGTGTAAAGGATTTAGTTGAATGTTGTATGAAGGAAGTCATAAGAAAAGCTACAACCACTAACCCTGGCCCTCACCCTAACCTTAACCATTCAGAACTTCATATGAATGTGGCTTGTGTCAAAATGGCTTGTGTGAATTCTTAGACATTTGCAGTAATTAATTATTTAAAATAGAAGGAATACTAACTTTAGGTTTCAACAAATCTAGTTGGCTTATTAGATAGATTAGTCCGATGACAAGAATCTAAATCTAAATGTCAAATGCGGCCACATAATGTAATACAGTAAACCTGGCTAAATAGAAAGTTTCATGAATATGTGGTCAGTTTGGTTTGAAATCCGATGTGGTACAATAAATTGAAGGGATTATACATGCTTATAAAATTGTCATTTGAGGTTGCTTAAGAAACTAAAGAGGGAGATCTGAAATCAGTGTTTTATGTTTTGGTTAGGAGGTATTAAAAATATATATATATATATTCACAGGCATAATGTGTAAAATGTCTTTTAAAAACAGTTGAACTGAAAAATGGTTTTGTTTAGAGGACCTGGTAACAACTCAGAATTATTGTTAGTTTCTTTTCTTATTCGTACAGCTTCAGAGAAACTCGAGCATTATGTTCCTTGTATTATGTTTCAATGACAAGACCGGTGCATCAGAAACGCAGAGGGAATGTATGCAGAGATAATGTGTTATTGCTGTGCCAATTTAAACCGTCTACAGTGTGTTTGTGATGATGACGCTTTTCCATACATGTCCAAATTCAGTTATCCTTCTTGATATTTCCTCAGAGTAATATCTGCTTAGAATATAAAGAACACCCAATGCCTTTATGAAAGATTTATGTTGTTTCATTGCTGTGCTATAAAATTTTATGAAGACCATCATTTACCTGCCACACATGTGGCCCTCTTTAGGAGATTTTAGCTGTGATCATAGCCTAATAAATCTCCTACAACCTGAGTGATGTCTTTGAACCCCGAGTAGGTGCCGACTGCATCTGCTTTGCTTAATGCGTATGTAAATCTATTGAAGCCATGACATTCTCGGAGATCCCTGCCTCAGATGTGCTGTTACGATTAACTTTGTCTCAATCGGGACATGCAGAAAGAATATTGTCCTTTATCTGTTCCCATCACGTTTCTGCTGCTGAACGTATTGCTCCAAAGGTGACTGTAATTGATTAAAGAGAACATAATTTTACCGCTCTGGCTTATGGTGGCTGTTCAAAGCCTTGCTGATCATTGGAGCTTTATTCCTGTCTGCTTAATGAGAAGATATTAGACTTTGTGGGGGTCAATGTGGGAACGTGTACGCTAAAGTCACCTCAATGACACAAAAGTGACAAATTCGATGTAATTGCAGCTGTGTTTAAGTTGCAAGCTAAAAAATTCAGACACAGGTCATTTTATAATGAGGCATGTGTGAGGTATTTGGAAAAGTTATATCTTTTGTTTCAGTATGGTTTGTTGGGTGTAATATATTATTGTGTGTAAGGCTGTTGAGAAAAGGCCTCAGGGAACAGGAAAACAAAGTATGAAGTGTTTTCAAAGGCTAGTTTTTCATTTTCCTAAAAATATAGAACTAGCCTTTTTTTTTTTTTTTTGCAAAATTGTGTTCAGAGTCATTTAAATATTGTGAGGGTAATTTTGGAGAAAATGGCTGCCTCTGCTGTTAACATAGTTTGTGTGTGTGACTTTCCAGGTCCTAGAGGAGTCGTTTTCTGTGAAATCATTTGGGGAAAAAATGCATCTTAGATGTGGTTTATGTACAAGTCACATCCAAGAATGAGAGTTGTAGTATATATTGTGATATTCTGCTTCACTGTTTCAACAAATTGCACTGTTTGAATACTATTTGCACTCATAATATTTATTAAGGGTGTAACGATTTCAGTACAAAAAACAAAAAAAAAACAAATAAAAAAAGGTGCTTGAAACAGTGTACTGAACTTTAAAACAGCATTGTCCTTACTCCTCTCTGTCTTTTTCTGAGAGTCTCTTATTTGCCTACCAAAACTGGGCATCTGTGTGCAGCCTATCAGCCTTGTGAGAGGGGAGGGGAGTTATGCTGTGCACACACCCATGCTCAAATTACTTCTTTTTTTTTTTCACTTATAAATTCTAGAGGTTGCAGTTTTTTGGGCTTATTTTGTTAGAGGGCTAGTGTGGGTTGCATTCAAAAAATCTATTTGAGAACTCATATGAACTGCAAATAAAATCCTAGGACTGAAACAATTGTTTTCATTGTGTTTCTGTCCCTTGCTTTGGTTTGCTCTTGCCTCATACGGCACGCTCTCTCAGTAAATTCCTCACACTCTCTACAGCTCCACGCTCTCCAGGTCTAGGTAAGTGCCATCGACAGTCAAAATGTAGGAAACGGGTAAAAACGGTGACTTATACGTTACAGAGATGACCAATTCTATTTATAACTTCTGCAATGACCTTTTGTAATTAGTAATTTTATAGTGTAAATATAAATAAAAATCTGGGTCACTTATTTTAGCCATCTTTGGATAGCCAAGTTGGATGTTTGGGGATTCTTTTTGTGACGTTTCACTTCCAGCAACCGCACACACTGATTAGTATCTGAGCACACCCCTAATATTTATGTATTCAAAGGCAAAACATTCACATTCGAATATTTAATGTGTGCTACCCTTGTGCTACTTTTACCCGCCTAACATAAGTCTATCAAAACGCGTGTTTCCTGAATGTTTTGGCTAAATGAGCGATGTCTCTTGATGTCTTTGAATAAAGGCATGTCTTGTCAATTATTACATTTGTTTTCACATATTTTCTATTATGTTTGCATTTTCTTATTAAATGTAAAAACTAACAGAGTATGTGTCCTAAAAGCCACTTTTTTCAGTGGCTGAATCTTAAATGGTGTTTTATTAGGCATATCATGCACTATGTAGGTTTTACACCACTATTATGTTATACCCTATGTACTAGAGACATGTAGTGAATAGGAAGTCATTTGGGATTTGGCCTGGGTGCTAGAGGCTTAAAGAAAAAATAAAATTATTCCTGCGTGATGACAACTTAGATTTTTTACAATCAAGGATAGCGTAAGAAATGTAAAATCTAGCTAAATATCAGTGACAAAAAACATTACTGTGGGTAAATAAATAAAAAAGAATCTGAAAAATCAAAGTTTCTGATAAAATATTTTGTGGTTCAAGTGATAGGAACACATTGTGTAGTGCTACTGCTCATGTTTGCTCTGTCTGTAGCAGTATAAAATTATAGGCTAATCAATATTCGAATGCATTATTAAATCTTATAAGTAATTTAAAAATGTAATCCATTATTTAAAGGACTTTGACAACACTATTGTGAACAGTAAACAACATCACTACACCTGCATTCCATCCAGGAGAAGGCTGCCTAGGTAGGCATCTTTAAGATTAAAGATGTCCAATTAACAGATTATATAGAGGTGTCTTCTGAGGTTCCTTATTTTGAGCATATTTTTACATTTTGGAGGCAGCCTTACAAATCTTACGATGCTGCATCCTAAATGCAATGCTGCTGAGGTTCATTTGCAATTAAAATGCTACCCAACAACAACCTGTACAGTTGGAAATGTCGTTTTTTAAACATAATATCATTATTGTACTACCATGATAAAAGATTATACAAGTATTGTGACATTAAAGTTTAGTATTGGCACATGCCTAGTCAGAATCACATGCCTATCTTCATGTGAAGACTGGAGTGGCTTTTCATTCTTACTGACCATTTTATTTGTTTATTACTTTTATTGCTGTTTTATTGTTATACAGAGAATATTGGCATGCATTACCTGGCACTCATCATCTCCCCGTCTAAACGACCTAAGTGGCTAGCACTGGGAGCGAATAACAGATTAGGTCCGGCCATGCGCTTCTCGCCCACAGAGAGAAATCACGCTCATTTGCTGCAGGCTCAGAGCAGAGGTGGCACTCATTACACCTGAGCTCCGCATGTTTAATTGGCCTCATTAAGTGATTAACTTAGCAAATTTACCTTTCCCCTCAAGGGCGGCGTGCTGAGCACTACATCACATTGCACCTCCTAAAGTCACTTCATTTAACATGTCAGCATGGAGCCCTTATATACATTAGGGACAGTTTGCAGTCTTCTGTCAGTGTTTAAAAAAATAATAATTTTTTTAAAGAAAAGCTTTGCAATCCACTGTGATGGTCTTATAGGAGCTGAATGATTGCACTCCATCACCTAGACTTGGAAACAAACCTCTTGCCAAATGGTGCTTATAATGCATAAGGGCAGTATATGGCACAGTATTATGTGAAATTGTTCACAGACGCAGGCTTTATTACAGGGTATTTGTCACACATTCTTTCTGCCCTTTAGAAAACAAGCCCAATGAAGACTAGATGAAACATCGAAAGGTCATTATTATTTTCAGGCATTTTGCTTCTTCGTCGTCATCCCTGACACTCCAAACTCCTCCACTTTTCCTCCCTGGCAGCCAAATGAAACAGCAGATAAAGTGCCAATTGAAGCAGTTCACTCATTAGATGTTTTTTTTCTTTTTTTTTTAATGACCACCAATGCAGGCTCATGGAAACAGAGCATGGGAGCGGAAAAATTGGATCCATCATTTTTCATGCAAGCAGTGACATAGCTGTCATCCAAATTCACTCAGATAGCCTCTCTCAGGAATCACTGATATCTGCATTAGAGACCTTTTGTTAAAGGTCTCATCTAAATGCATTGAAAAATGCCTCGTTCTCCCGTGTACTTCCTGCTGAAAAGGCAAAGGGGGGCCGGCCGGGTGCTCTTGCTGAGATCTGCCGACTTGGCTCTTAAGCTTAGTTTGTGGCCAGACAATGTGGTGTCACTGAACTCTGTGGAAAACAGCAACAGCAGAAGCAAGTGGCAAGGCTTCAATAAGCGTGTTCACATAGTGTGGTTTTATTAGTCCCTTTGACAAGTCCTTCATCAAATCCGTGGCAGCAACCCATCTGTCTGTGTTTGCCTTGAATTTTTATGCTATTTTGTTGGCAAACATATTGCACATGGTGAATGAAAATATAAGCCTTTCTTCTATATTGCATAGTGAACCATACAACTGCCAAGGAAATTGGATAAGCCCTCCATCTGACTTCTGCAAGGTGACGGATCAAGAGAGGCCAAGCATGCCTGCAGTCCTACATCTATGTGAGTTACCAGAAACTCTGGGCTGAAAAAGTTTTGTGTTGGGGAAACCTGCCAGTTGTGATACTTTGAATCAAGTTAAAAGCCACAAATGCATGGCTACTGAACTGTACTGGAGATTGCTACATGTGGATCAAACTTCACTGTGTTCATTCTCATTAAAAAGGGCATTTCAGGCAAACACCATTTTTTAAACACAGTCTCAAAGGCTTTTCTCCGGAGAACTTGTACTTCAGAATTGTTTCAGAGCAAACTTTGGTCTTGATCTTAAACGGGTCATTTGCAGTTCTGATCCATCCTGGAGCAAGATGCAACTGATCAAGTTGTCACCTGTGCGTTGATTTGATGTTACAGATTCTCCACTGGCCATGCTGCATCAAGCTTTTAGTCTTAAGACTATTTTCCATCCTGAAAGATCTCAAATCTCAAATCAAAAACATTTCAGTGCATGTACTTAGGCTGCTGTTGCCATTAATATTCACCAGTACTACAAATGAGTGGCAATAGATATATTACACGAATGTGAATATATCTGCTGACAGTATAGATTGTTTCTAAACATCATTAAACTCGGTATTACACTGTGCTATTTAGTTACACTTGTTATTTCGCATGATAGAAATGGTTCATAGAGATGACAGAGAGCTGAGCAAATTTCCTTGTGATGAGCATGCAGGAGTTAGACAGATTAGTCCAGTCACAGTTATATTTACATTTACAATCTGCTTTTGCCTCAACTGTACCTTTTCCTTATGATGGAATTCATTTATACTCTATCAGTTCCAGAATATCTTCGGTAGCAACTAAAAATGTTTGCCATGTTTACTATTTAGAATGTTTTCTGAAACTTTTATTTTATTTTATGCAACATGGTCACATTTTCTTGGAATTGGGATGTCTTTAAATATGTTATACACTCCTAGCTATAATAAGTCACAAAATTGTGGAATTGTATACAATATCTGAAAAGTCAGTCGCCAAAAGAAACAGCATCTCAAGCCATTCTCATTTTAGCCCATAACAGTTCGAAGCCAAAGTAATAACACCCCAAAGCAGAAGTAAGGGCAAGGCTTTTCCGCTATTTTCAACCCATCATTATTCCTCATAAATCCTAAACCAGCCCAGGCCACTGGCTCTGACAGCATGACTGATGGGCTTGCTGTCGTGAATGTCAAGAGAAATGTTCTCTGGGCCCTTATCTCGCCATTTCTCATTGTGTGCGAGACTTAAGGTTTATGGATAAATACAGCCATTCGGATGAGTATTACTCTATGATAACCAAGGGCACATTGATCTACTATCTGCTTTTACAGGTCAGACAAGCACAGACAAGATCACGGGTAGATTCACGGGTGGATCCTCGGACTGTAATCTAAAGCCTGTAATGAGTGTTTATGTTCATGCACTTTCATTGTGTTTAAATGTGTTATCTTAATGTTCATATGGTGGTGCTGGTTTAGATTGTGGTAGATTAAAGCAAGTGAGAATATATGCTGTCTGTTGAGATGACATTAAAATGCTTTAGGTATTTTTAAATACATTTTATAATTGCATTGCTATAAAATCAAAAGAGAATGGAACACAAAGTCAATTAATTTCTTTGTTTTTCTACATTTTGTTCCAAATGGAAGTCGCATCTCAGTGCAAAACCTGGCCCATTTTTCTGCAAATAGCTTTTGGTTTAGTTTGGCAGTAGATCAAAGCAGGGTTGAATTCAACAGAAGCAAATGTTTAAGTTATTCCCCAGCCCCCTGTTTCACCAAAACTCCCAGCGGGCTTCCGGCCGTTAGCAAGGGGCTGAAACAGGTTTCAGCAACAGCCATTAGCCGACCGTTTACATATTTATGAAAGCTTTATGAAGCATTTACCGCTCCGTTCCATCAGAGCGTTACGTGCATGGACTTGACAGCCTTCCTCTGAGATTAGTCTCAGATACCCAGGGTAGATTGCAGCGTGCTCGGATCGGTTTTCCTGCTGCTGTGAGCGCCAAAGTCCCGGGCTTTAACTGCTGGTACACAGCTGATAGGAATCAGTGCCGAGCTGTATGAGGAGAGCAGTGCTGTGTGCTGTGCTAAATGTCAAGGATGATGAGGTCAGCTAACCTGGCACCATTATGACAATCTGCACATGGCATCCCCCCTAAACCACGCCACAGACATGCTGTGATTTGGGACTGATTTGGGACCTTTCACTGTTTTTAAAGGTTTCCTGTTTTTTAGCAAAATTGAGTTGAGTATCTGTGCAGTCCTGCCATTCTTAGGGCATTCGCCTTTGCTCTCTAACACCAGTAAAGCTAAGGGTGGGAAACATTCTCTGCTGCTTCCTTGGCTTACTAATTGATATAAAACACATACTACAAATATTGTCGTTGGTCACCATAGAAGAATCATAGAGAATATTACATCAAAGCCACGGTGAATTGCGATCAGTTATTTAATGCTGTTTTGATAAGCTGTACTATATGTAGTCATGGAGGCTTTCTTGGTGAGTTTTATAACATTTGTTACCCTTACAGTTAGTAAAGTTGGCGTCTGAATGTGGTGCAGCTTTGGACTATAGTGGCCTGCTGTTTATTCGTGACATATTTAAAGCACATCTGTTTGCCGAGTCCCGTGTATGATCCTTTCAAGTGCTCTGTAGACTTACACCTTTTCATATGCCTGCACTCATTGAGCATGAAATCTATACCTGTCACCTCAAAGACGTCCTTGCAAGTAACTCCTACTCTAAAGCACTACTATAATCCATCTCTATACATCATGCAGTGATTTGAAGCTTTAATATACAGGGAGGTTCTGGCTTTGAGAGTACTTTAATGAGTATTTAAGAACATTCAATTCTTAATTTTACTTGCAGTATGTCTGCTTTATAAAGACTATATAATAAAGTTTTCAGTAGCAAGATTAGTTATTGCATATAGAAAAAAAATGTTGTTAAGAAATTAGGGCCACAGTTTTACCAACAAGGATATTTGAAGATCCTTAACCGTTACATAATTTTTAGAGAGAAGATATGTGGTGAAATTAGAAAGCTTTAGAGAGCAAGGCCTGATAAATTATTGGTGAGTCTAGGGCACAGTACTTTAACCCAGAAGGGGGTATGAGCGACAAAAACAGTCCGTCAATCAACTTGCATTTCACTCACATCGGCCCTTAATTTAATCACTGTTTAATTAGGGACGCTGCCCTGCAGGCTGCTCTGTGGAGCTCGGCTACTTCCTCTCTCCAGATGAGAAGTTAACCGTCCAAGCACAACTTTAGCCTCAGGGTCTCGTCAAGCTGTTAATAATGTCAAGGGTACATAACGATACACATAACGAGAAATGCTCACAAAGGGCTGATATGGCTTTATACACATTGCTAATAAAGGGGTAAAATAAAAGTTACAACACTCTCCCAAAGTAACATTTGGTCCAACAAGACAGCTTCGAGCATGGCAAATTGTCCACTTAAACATGAAGCGCAGAGGGAGCCTGAAATGTGCTCTGGGATGACGAACGCGTTGCACATGTTGCAGTTGGATTAGCAGTTCAGACTATATATTGTGGCCGCGTCCAGGGAACGGCTCACATTTAGCTCTTAGGCTCATGCAATCAATATAAATTTAGCATGGTAATGATCATGCACTCTGGGTATAACTCTGGAGACCTGCTGAGCAAAGCTTTGGCACTGACTTACTCAGGCACTGAAGGGGAACTACCTCTGTTTTTCTCTCACTCTTTCTCATATTATATGATTCCTGCTCTCCCAGCTGCTGTCTGTCTTATGTGGGAATTGTATTATGAAAACAAATTATTTTGTAAGTGAGACAGTCCTCAAGTGCATGAAGTCAATCCTCTGTGGTATAATGATGTATAATCAATCAATCAGAGGAGACTTTAGGTGCTTCTGAGAAAATGAGTGTATTGTATGCATTCTGAAAAAAACTTAAGATGGTACATTCATTATAAGCAGGTTGGCCTCTTTACATGTGCAGTTCTGAAACTTTTACCATCTGTAAGCTATTCATAACGTCCACATTTGTAGATTATTCTTTCAGTCGTTTCTTTAATTGCGTACTCAACTTCTCTTGCAGATATAAACCGAATTACTTCTTATCTTTCTCTTCTTGACTTTAAAGTGCAAACACAAGCTCTACTAAAACCTATCATTTGAGGTGCAGGTAAGGCATCTGGGCAGAATTATTGTTTGTGTACATTGCTGCAGCAACCCTGTCCTACCCTGTCATTGCTGAATCGCAATCCCACACAAGCAGACCTATTTATCTCTGGGAGAGAAACTACCTTGGTAACTTTCCTAAAAATCTTCCTTTTCTTTTTTGTGTGTGTAATTAACAGCTGACATGGTCTGTCACACCGCTGGCTGGGCGGATGCAGGTGCGGGCTCCAGGCGAGGAGACAAGATGCAGACAGAATCAAGGGGTTTGGCAAGCTCGGTGTCGGGGGGCAGGGCGATGAGCGATTGGGGTGTCGGAGGCACAGGCAGAGACGAAAGTCGGATAATCCAGTCCGGGTTCGAGCACAGGTAGGCAGTCCGAGAACCGCTTTGTAATGTCCGAGGCATTGATACAATACTGAGCACTGAGTGGAGATATTTGAGGCTTTTTGTAGGGAAAGCATGATTGCATGCCAGTGGTGTGTGATTGAGTCGGTATTGGGAACAGGTGATAGTGATCAGAAGCTCGGTGAACTTGAACACAGAAGTGAGGGGAGAGTGAGGACACGGCATTTGGGGACACCGGTGAAGGTGTGACATGGCCAGCGTTTCACAGTGGATTATCAAAAACTGCATGATTATGTCTCAAGTGATACTTGCTCTAATAGTTAATAATGGGTTAATAGGTGGATTGGCTACTCTAAATTGCCCCTAGATGTGAATGAGGGGTTACTAAAGATGAATGAATAAATAAAGTAATGTTTTTGTGCCTGTCAGTTGTATCCAAAGTATCTGTGGAGTTTTTCAATTTAGGAAAAGCCTTTTAAATGTATGCCTCCATGCCAGTTTTTTTTAATGAACACTTTTAGCCATTACATACTTTTAATGGAGTTAGATACGGTGGATTGATTTATAGAAATAAAACATTTAATAATCATTTAGTCATGATATTACATTTACTAAGATTCACAAATGTAGTTCTTATCCTAAGTAACCAATATTTATTTTTCCAGATGCCGATTTAGCTTGCTCTTGGATTACATTACACTGCCAAGGTCTCAATAGAAGCTTCAGCCTCCATTCATAACATCCACATTTTCTTCAGGCTTAAAGAAAATGTTCTACATGTAGTTTTTGTGTAGTTTCTGTCCTCACCAATATCTCGATTGAAACATCTTCTGCTAGGATCCATGTGTCCAGAGGACCAGCCTTAAATCTTTGCTGTAATATAATCTTTTGCCTATTAGTCTAGGCAGCAGGAACAATGTTAATGCATGGTGTTCTGGCAGAGAGAAAGAGTGGCAGCTGCTGCATTGCTGTGTAAGTTGTCTAACCTCTGTGAGAAGACCTTGTTTGTGTCATGTGGGATCCCTAGCAAGCGAGCTGAGCCGTAATGCAATTGACAACCCGCTGTTCCTGACATTAATAAAGATGGAACACGTACAGGAAATTAAACTCTCACTTTCCCATTGTAATGAGATGGTATCCATCACCCGACTGTTTACTCCGCAATCGGATCAAATGATCAAATTAGAGTGCACTCGGCCCAAACGCGACGTCGCCTTTATTGCCTGGCAGCATCACTCTTTAAATGGATGGCAGAGTGAATGGGATTTAAATAAAGACTCTATGTTAATGAGGGACAGTGACCCCCTGGTGTTCACTGTGGGAGGGGGAGGGACAGAGAATGAATGAGTGACCGCTGCCAAAATTTGGAAATGAATTACATCACAGCAACACCCAAGTCGCCACAAGAGGGGGTTGGATGCTCGTTCTGTCTCAAAGCCACACTAATGGCACACCAGAAAACAGGTGAAATCACAGAAAAATAGCTGCTCTCTAACAGTCTGTGCATCTCTGGACTCGGCAGGGATAAGAAACAGCACAGAAGAGCTCGCAAGGAGCGTGATGGGTTTAGCTTTTGTGGCTAATAAGGCTCCTGATCAAAGCTGCATGTTAGGCAGGGACAGCTGTATTAGTGTAAGGAATAAGAGCTCTGCAGCCGCGCTCTGTAAATGGCTTAGAGAATAGGGGAGAGCAATTGAAGATAGACCGAAGCTCATCCATTGAGCTTGCTTCATTCTCTCTTCACCGTAATTAATGGGGAAATGTTAATTATGCCATTGTATAATTGCAGGCCCCTGAAAATAAAGTGCTTTAACCCTTATGTTCTGTTCCGGTCAAAATGAGCCATTTTAAATGTTTGCTAAAAGTGGAACACTACCAAAAACATATTTTTCCAACACTCAACATTATGTACTTGGGCTCAATTTCTCTAAAGAACATGAAAAATCATATAAAAATAAATAAATAATTTACTTTAGAGATTATGTTTCTAGGGCAAAGTGCTGGAAGTGCTAAGGTGCTAAAATGGTTTCCTTTGTAACATGAAGTAACATTCCTTGTAACATTCCTTTGTTTCCTTTTTCCATGAAGCAAAAAGGTGATTTTAGTCCCTGTCAAATTGTCTCCATCTTTACTACACCTTTGCACACACACATGCCATCAGAAGGATCCCCAAGCATCAATGTGTTTTGTCTGTCCAGTTCCATACATATTGCTTATATTGCTAATAAAAAAGACCTTAGACCTTTGTTCTGTTCTACCTTTCATACACTCATTATATTCCCAGATCTGTGCTCTAAATACTGCCATTGCATTGGCCAGTCATATGCCACAGAAATTACTTTACCAGATGACAGTAATAACCGGAATGACATGGACGAACATGATGATTATTGGCCTCTAAAGCCTGCAAGGTATAATATAATGCCCTTTCCATGCCGTGTATTCTGGGTATCTGCCTACTGTTCTGATATGCTTAGCTGCTGCGAGAGCAGAACATAGTTTAAAAAAAACAAAACAAAAAACACCCACACTATAGAGACAGGTGTCTGGTTTCTATTCCCACAGCACACATGTCCAACGAGATGTATATTGCCTGTGGAGATCTCTGTCTGTGTGAAATGATAGTGGTTTTGGAATTGTCCACCCGAGCTTTAGAGATACGTTTAAAGCAAAGATACGTTTAAGGCATGATTGCCATAATGATAGTGCCCTACCCAGACATTTAATTTTTTCCCTAACTGGAAATTTGGAAATGGGGTCTGATTTTGAAAGGGGGAGGCACATTGTATACCGGTCAAGTCTGCGTGATGTCCTGGACAATTTGTGAAAAATGTTTTTCTCAAGCTTAAGGGATTAGAGTTCACTGTAAGACTCAGACAGTAAATCATAACATTTGGCAAGGGTTTGAATGTGGAGTTTTCTAGATCGAGTTTTCAAGTAATTTAAATAATTTTTAGACAAGACGCAAGGGTTTTTATTCTGGTATAACTAGCTCCAGAAATGTCTTGTAATGTTTTGTTAACATCAAGATGAAAAACGGACATTTAATCTACAGTAAAAACTACATCCAATGCCAACAAACCAATGAAGCTTAGACTGAGGTTCGTTTTCTTTTAAGTAATATAACACAGTAATTTAACCTGTAGCTCTCAGTGACTAAAATGCATGTTATCTCAAATCTTAATATGAGGTTTTGTTGATCCAGCATGGTGAATACATACAAATGTTTCAAACATGTAGGACTGATATTTACACAAATAAGTGCTTGAGGAAGTTTTAAGTGCCATAGTTTATTTAGTCTTATATAATGAGATTGGACCTGGCTACTCTGTGTGTATCCATCTGACTTGTAAAAGGGCTTTTGACAGTACAATAAAAATGGTATTAGTGGTACCTCCATCAATATGCTCAATGTGGTGATAATGAACAAAATAGCTGCCTTGTTTTTTTCCACATTGATTAGTTCCTTTAAATTATCCCAGCTAATTATTTGTAATTTGAAAAAGAGCTTGAAAATAACTGTCAGACTGTGGTACTGCACCATAAATACTATTCAAAGAAGACTCGGATCCTTGCTGCACCATAAACACTATTCAAAGAAGACTCAAATCCTTGCTGAGCCCATTTCTTCTGCTTCATTTCCCAGAGCTAACTCTAAATCTGTGGGTCAGCTGGCCTATAATTGGCTCCTTAAAATATTCACAGAGGCCTTGGATAGATAAATTCTAAGCCCAGTGTAAAATTCACCACTAGCCAGGTGTCATTTAGGGTTGTGAAATAATTTACAGCACAATTTTAATGTAACATTAGTGCCAATTAATATGTTAAGTACATGAAAGAAACATTTGCCAACTACAAATTGGGAAATTATTTGGAAAGGGAATGATCTTGACTGTCAAGGAAAAGTACTGTAAAATTAGTCGTTTACTTTTGTTTAAGATACTGTTATGGATAATGGATTAATGGATAGTATTCTTTAAAAAAAAAATCCCATTCAGTGTGAGCTACGTTTAATCCCGTTAACATGACAGTGTGGAATAATACCTGCCGACCCTTATCAGTGCACAAATGTTCCATAACATATTCTTTATTCCTGCTTTTTTTCCCTTTTCCGTCTCTCTTTCTAATGGATTATTTAATGATAATTAACCCTGAATTCTACAGAGATGGCTGTGGGCAGATTAATGGCCTAGTTTGGGTGGAACACCTGTTCGACTAGGCTGAATATGACCGGATCAAGCTGAAGGCACCAATGTCAAAGACAAGTGCACATGCTCCCTTTAGTGGTGTCGCAGACCCAAAGCACTACAGATCTTGACCTCGGTCAGTTGTAGTTTGAAAGTTGGCCCAATTCAGGTGCCTCACCATTGGAGAGTGCTAATTATTTTTATTTTACAACTTTAACTATATGTGTCAGCTCTTGAAGGCATTAAAAAGTGTTGCTTTCCTGCCCAAGTGGGTAATGTAAGTGGGGAGCTGTGGTTATAAGTTAACCAATGAATAAATCATTTGAGATAATTATACTTTCTTTTAATTATTATACTTTTATACAATCAATTAGGCATATTGAATGTATGCAACTCAAATGGTTAAATATTACACATAAATAATATGAAGAGAGTATTTAATGTCACGTTCTGGCCGCCTGGATGGCGTGGCTTGTTGTCGACAGCAGCAGCAGCCGAGTCAGCAGCAGCAACCGCCACCCCCCCGTCGCACTTACACTGATGCCTCCGACCCAGCACAGATCACGAACTTCTCCGAAGCGGAGGAGGAAATCACCCTGGAAATTTTTGAGGGGGGGCTGATGACGGCCACTGAGGCCATCCCTGATGCCACAGGAGGTGTGGCCGAATTTCCTGATGCCGCAGAAGGCGTGGCCGAATTCCCTGACACCCCAGGAGGCGTATCTGAGTTCCCTGATGCCGGAGGAGACGTATCTGAGTTCCCTGATGCCGTAGGAGGCGTGGCTGAATTCCATCACGCATCAGGAGGCGTGGTCGAATTCCCTGATGCCGCAGGAGACATGGCTGGATTCCCTGATGCTGCAGGAGGTGTGGTCGAGTTCCCTGACACCGCAGGAGGCGTGGCCGAGTTCCCTGGCGCTGCGGAAGGCATACCACGGGCTTCGGGGACAGCAACGCCGCTCTGCCTTCTACCCCCGCGGAGGACATCATTGCTCCTCCACACGCCTGCGTGGGCGAGTTCCTCGCTCCACTCCCTAGTAGCACTTCGGAAGCCAGAACCAACCGTCCCATGCGGACTTCATCCACCGTTTTCAGATGGTTTCACATAGGGCACATCAGACAGGTGCTCCACCTCCTACTGGAAAGCCACTTGTATGTAAAGCTGGAGAAGTGTGAGTTTCATGTTTCCAAGGTGGCCTTCCTTGGCTACATCATAAGTGAGGGGGGCATCCTCACGGATGAGGAAAAAGTGCGCCGTCACGTCCTGGCCCAGGCCGCGCACTGTTAAGGAGGTGCAGAAATTCATGGGCTTCGCCATCTTCTATAGGTGGTTCATCAGAGGCTTCAGCTCAGTAGCAGTGTCCCTCACCTCGCTCCTCAAAGGAGGACGGAGGACCCTCGACTAAACAGGCTTTCCACGCACTAAAGAGTGCTTTCACCATGGCCCCCATACTGAGGCATCCCGACCCGGCAGCCCTGTTCATAGTGGAGGTGGACGCCTCCGAGACCGCGGTGGGGGCAGTGCTGAGTACTCGAAAGTTGTCACCGGCCGAAAGGAACTATGACATAGGGAACCGGGAGCTGCTCGCCGTCAAACTGGTGCTGGAGGAGTGGTGGCACTGGCTCGAGGGAGCAGAGCACCCCTTTATAGTGTACACGAACCACCGCAACCTGGAATACCTCCAACGTGCTAAAGGGCTCAACTCCCAACAAGCTCGATGGCCGCTATTCTTCACCCGATTTACCTTCTCCATCTCATACCGCCCCGGCTCCAAGAACCTCAAGGCCGATGCACTTTCCTGTATTTATCTCATGCCCCCCAGGGAGGAAAAACCAGACACTATTCTGGCCGAAAGGTGCTTCCTTGGAGCAGTCGTCTGGGAAGTAGACTGGGCCATAATGCAGGCACAAGCCGCGCACCCAGTGCCTCGCCTATGCCCAGCAGGGAGGGCCTATGTGCCAGCAGAGTGTAGGAACCGCCTCATTACGTGGGCGCACATGGTGGTCGCGACGTGACGAAAACTCACCAACTCCTTGCTGGGAAGTATTGGTGGGAAGCCATGGTGACAGATGTACAGCGGTTTGTCCGATCATGCGCAGTCTGTGCACGCGCTAAAACTAATGCCTCTGCCCGTGCCTCAGCGACTGTGGTTGCACATCGCGGTGGACTTTCTCTTGGATCTGCCGGCATCCGATGGACAGACCACCAAACTGGTAATGGTAGGCTGCTTTTCGAAGGCACTCCACCTAATCCCCCTCCCAGCACTACCAGGAGCATTCGAGACCATGGAGTGCCTCTTCCAACATGTGTTGGAACTACTATGGCATTCTGGACAGGGGACCCCAGTTTGTGTCACGAGTATGGAAAGGGTTCATGGAGAAATTGGGAGTGGCGGTCAGCCTCACATCAGGATACCACCTGCAGGCCAACGGCCAGGTGGAGAGAGCCAACCAAGAGATTGGAAGGTTTTTGAGGACATTCTGCAGTAACAACCAGTCCGATTGGGCCCGCTTTCTCCCATGGGCCGAGTACGCCCAAAACTCCCTGCGACACACCACAACTCACCTCACCCCGTTTCAATGCGTCCTGGGATACTAACCACCTCTGTTCCCCTGGAACGGAGCCGAAACCGGCACCCCCGCCATCAATGAATGGTTCAGGAGCAGCGCAGAGGGGGTCTGGGAGGAGGTTCATCAATGCATTGAGGTGGCCATGGCAAGGACCAAAACTTTCGCGGACCGACACCGAGCAGACACCCCAACCTACAGTCCAGGGGATCAGGTATGGCTCTCGACATGGGACTTCCGGGTCCGCCAGGGGTGCAAAAAACTGCAGCACAGGTTCATTGGCCCGTTTAGAGTGATCTGTCGGGTCAATAAGGTGGCCTACAGACAGTACCGTGTCTCCCCCACGTTTTACATGCTTTGCTCAAACCCTCGGTACCAAGTCCACTGAATGAGGAGATCCCTGCCAGTGAGCCTCCCCTGCCCCTTGACTTGGAGGGAAGCTGGCCTACATGGTCCGTGAGTTGTGGGACTCAAGATGCAGAAGGGGAAGGATAGAGTACCTCATCGAATGGGAGGGGTACGGCCTAGAGGAAAACAGCTGGGTTCCCGCACACAACGTCCTGGATCCATTGCTGATACGGGCCTTTCATGCACAGCATCCCTCTTGCCCGGTTCTGTCACATCCACACTGGTCAGCCAAGACTACGTCTCCCAGAATCCCCCGTTCACATTCGCATCTTGCGGCAAGTCTGTCGACTCACTTCCATGTTCGTGATCACCCAGCTTCTGATCGCACACACCGGTTCCCGATTATAATCACGCCAGATCACACGCACCTGGTTTTAATCACACACTCCATATATCTATGGGTAATCCTGGGTTGTAGTTTTATTTATTATAAATCCACTTTAAGTCATATATCATACTGGCTTCATTTAACTTGATATTGCTTCGCAAGCAAGAACCGTGAAGGCTTATATTAATTGTTCATTAGTCACGCGATCACTTTTTCTGAAATTTGTATAAGCCCACCACACATGTATATCCTCAGCTTTGATGGCAACCCTGTTAATGCTTTTTTACCCCCCCCAAGAAAAAAATCCTAGAACCACCCCTGCTCTGAGAGAGCACACATTCACACATGCAAGGCCCTGCTTGCTTGTTAAATGAAGTAAGTAAGATTTTACTTTGAGAATCAGTCATCAGTATACAGGAATAAACACAGATCCCCATGCTGCACTTTATCATCCCCAGGCTGAATGTAAAAAAAGCATTGCAATTAGTTTGTTCCGTCCTGTGCCAGTGTTTACTGAGTGTCTACACACACTGCTCCTGATTACCCAAGTGGAAACAAGAGCAGCATGCCAGTGTGCAATGGCATTCTCACATGTGCTTTCCATTTCGCCAAACAGCTGCTCACTCTTTTTTTTGCGTACGCATTCATAAGACACTGTACTTTTATCTCATTTCTGTACCTAGCTAGGTGCCTTGTTTAGCAGCCAACAGAGTACGAGTCACATTCTCTGTAGAGGATGGCATTTTTGGTTTCAAGTCTTCACACATTTCTTCATGGCAGAAGCTGAGACAGCTCTCATTTTGTCATGGCATGTAGCTGAATATACATGAAAATCTGTCATGCAGGCAACAAGAAGAACATGTGTGGGTAGAAGGCCATAGGTCAGTAATATAAAGGACAGAAACGGTGACTGTGAGGACACACAGAATCTGTAAACTTGAAGTCTGGCATGAAACCTACTGTTTCAAGCTGTGCACACGTTGTTTTCTTATGTAAAGTTTTTGGTACTGAAAATGTCTTATGTTTTAATAGTTGTAGTGCTGCCTTACTGAACATTCGATGGGTAAAAAACAGAGCACAGCATTTTGATTGTATGATTCTAAAATCTGGAACACACTACATCTCAAAATTTGGCAGACCACCTCTGCTAACATCATGTGGTAGTGCATTCCAGATTTCAGTTGGATTAGCAGTTTTTAAGAAAAAACCCCACCATTTTAAACTTTATCATTTAATATTAGCGATTTTTTAAAATAATTATTATAACGCAATTTATTTGTTTTGTTGTTTATAAGCATTTCTTTCCATTTTGTACTTCATAATAAATTATTATTATTATTATTGCATCTTTGTGCTAGCTTCTTAGTGGAATTTTAACCATGACATAATAATTGGAAGATCATGGCACCTACAAAACTTTACATGCCCTCTGCTCGTGAGCAGTGATGGGGTCATGTGTTGTGCTAGCCTGTGACTGTAATGTTCCTTATGTGCTTTCATCAATCATTGTGCAGGTTGTCTTCTTTCTAATAAGCTCACAAATGTAAAAGCATTCTAGCAGTTCTTGGCCTGCACACATCACCAGTTTGTTTCACTATTTATCTCCAGTGTAGTGTTCCACCCATTGAAAACACATATGTCCCCAGACATGCCCTCTCCACTGCCAGTGGCTTTTTCATGTAAATCTCCCACTTAAATTTTTATGATCTCTTCACTCCAGGATGCCGCTTCCATCACGAGAGTTCTCCAACCTAATGGCCGTAACTACTCTGGCACTGCCATCAAAAACCTATTTGTTTCAATGCCACCCCCCAAAACATGCTTTATCTTCAGGGAGCAGGGTAATATCTGTGGATTAGTTTTAAAGACAATTGATTGCAAAATGATTGCCACCCTTCTCTTCCATATTCCATCTCTTTATTTCCAAAATGACCATTATGTTGAACACTTTAATTATTCATTTCATAATGTGTGTCATGGTGAAATATTGGTCATTGCCAATCTGAATGCATCAAACAGCCTCTCCCTTCCTCTTGGAGGTTGTGGAGCCCACACTTTCATTAGCTCCACTAAATGTGGCACACCTCATATGTCAAAGTTTCCTCAGTGAGGGGCAGAAAGCAGCAGTAAGTCATAACAGACCTCTCTGGACCAAATCTGTAGCCATTCATGGTATTGTTTGAATATGACTTGACTTCATTTGCTGCTTTGAAGTGAAAATGTATTACATTCAAGGTGGAGTGAGTGTGAGTGAGTAAGAACCACTTTTTCAGAAACAGATTAAGCCTCACCATAGAATAAAAAGCATTTTTACTGAATGATTTCTCTTAGTGATGCAATTTAGTCCACAACCAGGCTTAATCTGTACTGGGAAAGTCACTCACAATCAAGTAATGAGATTGACTTTAGTCATTCCTCAGTAAACCTGCAATTTCCTACAAAAGATATGCAATATTTACTCATCAAATATGTAATACTAACAAAAATGATAGTTTTGTGCACTTAGCAAATTGCGTGTTGATTACATCATACAAATATTGCTGAAATGAGAGTCACTTTATCACTGGTTAACAGGGTATTACATGTAATGTGAAACCCTTCTGGAATTAAAAAAAATAAAAATAAAAATTGCACACATGCATTTAGATTCATGCCAATAAAGGAAAATGCTGACACCTTGGGAAACATTTCACCAGCAATGCATCTCTTTTTTCACAACAAATAAAATGAGCACCACATATAATTCTTTTTTTTTGACAGAAGGTCAATCAATTTCAACCTGAGCAGAACTGAGTTATGTAGAAAAGGGAGTGAGGGATGCCAGAGAATAATATTACTGCCTTAAAAGCCAATATGGATTATTAGTCCATGTGTGTCTTTCACCCGCTTAAAACTGTATGACCTCACATAAGCAATTTAGGTAGTGGTATTTCAGCCATTCACCTCATGACGAGTCAGCATACAGGGAGGAGGTGGAGCGGCTCACAAACTGGTGCAGAGACAACAATTTATCTCTTAATGTGGATAAAACAAAAGAGATGATTGTTGACTTCAGGAGGAGCCGC
>JAOUQW010000002.1:8301153-8324954 GCA_028565825.1 Olivaichthys viedmensis | reverse complement strand
ATGTAAGGAGACGAACAGAAGAGAGATTGATACCACAGTGGATCAAAACAACAGTGAAACATGGTGGTGGATTTTCATTGAGGTCTCAGACTTCACTGTATATGTATTATTTATTTATTTATTTCAAAATGAACAATACTGGTACTTTTACCATACCTTATTACTATAAAGTCGAAATAGAACTTCATAAATAGTAAAAAAAAAAAAAAAAAGGCCTATTATTGTTACAATAAAGCACATTTCACTCAGTTCTCCTATGTATCAAAGCCCATGCGCCTCTCTTGCCTCTCTCTTGCTCGTGTAACTGTAAAAACACATTTTGATTCAATGAGAATGAGGTGTGACTATTGGGAGGGCTATTCAATCCTCGTCACATAAGTCCCAAGGCTGGTTTATCACACCAATTCAGCGAGATGGATCACGCTTCATGGGCTCGGTGCATTTTTTTTGAATGAAGGAGTGAGCTGACACATTGAGAAGCCAACTCTCGATGGTGACTCCAGTTCGCCCCTGGGCCAATGATGATGATGTGTTGACCTCCTGTGGTGTGAATTTATGACACGGGAGAAAAAGCCTGACCTGACTGTTGACACAAGACCACCACGTTTTCTAGTATTTTTGTCAACTGATCCAATAATGCTACTTCTTTAAATTTTACCAAAAAAAAAATGTTGCATACTGAAGCTTTAAGTTTTAAGTGAAGATATTAAGTGACAGCTAGTGAAGTTCAAACAAGTATCTTAGATATGAAGTATCTTATGATTTTAGCTAACAAAATAAAGCTTTACTCAATCTTAACTTTATTGTAGTGAAAAAGTTCCTAGTACAATAATTTATGGATAAAATATACTGATAAGATAGTTGCATGCTAAATAGTCTCACGATTGCAAATTCGTAAGAATTCACATGAGCCTATTTGTACAAAAAGTTAGTTAGGATGAGGTTAGCCGTTAACTTTCCTTATGACTTCATTTGTACAAATCACTCTCCCTCGTTTTCCGACAAGTTTTGAGTGAGATTAAGTTGGCATGCCTGCAGACTTTGCATACTGTTGTTTTCATTTCATTATGCATTAAAAAGTCATTTTAAATGTGCATGCCATACTATTGGACACTTACATTGTTTGTTTCAAACTGTGGATCATTTTCATTATAACCCAACGTTTAATAATGGTTCACAATCTAATAAGTAAAAAGCCAGTCTCACTACTGGGAAAAATAGTATCCTCTGATTACTTTTAAACCAAAACATACTGGGAAAAAGAATTGTAAAATTAATGAGCTAGATGAACAAAATTATTCATGTTATGAAGGTGAATTAGGCTGTCAGGTAGTCAATTACTGTCAACTAAATCTGGAAGAGGTTGTTGTGTCAGATAGAAGACAGTGGCAGAGAAGAGGATGGCAGCAGTTTTAGAGAACATTCTGAACAATACTGCCCATCTCCTCCACGGCGTGATATCTGGGAGCACCTTTAGCCACCGGCTCATTCTACCAAGGTGCTCAAGGAAGCGCTATTAGGGATCTTTTCTTCCCACTGCCATCAGACTCCACAATGTCTCCTCCCAGCGTGATATCATGCCCCCTGTTTCCCAGGACAAATAATAGGACACAATCCTATCTTATTATACAATAATTTACCCATATACAAACACCATCCAATGTTCTTTGCTAATTTTGCACACCTTAATGTTTTCTTTGCACACCCTAATGTTTTGCACACTTGTGAATGTTCCTTCACACAACTTAAAACCTCATCCCACACACATTGAAGGTAAATGTTCCAGTCGATGTTGTGTCTCTGCACTGACGTCTTTGCACTGTGTGTATGTGTAAATATGTGTGGTATGCGAAATTAGGTGTATTTAATGTCTTGTGTTTTGTTTGGCAACTGTAGTGCCCAAATTTTCCCTTGGGGATCAATAAAGTAACAAGCTGAGTCAATACTTTGCCCTCTAAGTGGAAATGACATCGTAGTGTTAACCCAGTAAATCTCTTAGAAATACATACGTTGTCACGTCTCTGCCGGCGTCTGCCAGATAAACGAACTGCGCATCCCAGAATCCTCAGCGCATGTGTCAGGAAGTGAGCCTGACTCACTTCCAAGGTCACAAGTTTGCTAATCACAGATGCCTGCTTCTCATTACGCTGACACTATAAACCCCGGACTTTCAGACAGACTTTGCTAAGTCTTGCTCCTGAATCTTATTAAGATCTATATTAGCAGTCCCGGTTTCAACTTTTTGTTGATTACCTGATTCCTGTCTTGCCCTGTTCATAGCTGTTTGTAGATCGCCTGAGCCATTGCCCGTTTCCGATGTTGATTATTGCTTAGCCTTTTTGGATTGTTTGCCTTACTCTGTAAATAAACCACTTGCATCCTTACCTACACTGTGTTTGTGGATCCATGACATATGTCAGAATCTGCAGGGAGCATTGTTAACTTACAGCTGGGTTTGCTAAACATTAGATCTCTGACTTCAAAGACAATGTTTGTGCATGATCTATTCAGGGACTATAACCTTAATTTTCTCATTTTAACAGAAACATGGCTTACCCACATGATTATAGTGTTTTAAATGAATGCACTGCACCTGGATATAACATAGCCCTTGTGCGTTTGGAACTACGGAAAAAGCACAGTACCAGGTCTTTTGAACTCTTCAGTCTTAATATTACTGGTTTTGCTACTTCCAGAAAACAAAATGTATTCACACTTGCTACATTTTATAGACCTCCTGGACTGTACACTGACTTCCTAGAAGAATTTTTTTTTATTCTTATCCAATCACTTGTCTACTGATAAAGCGGTAATTGTTGGCCATTTTAATATTCATATGTAGAATGAAAATGACCCTTTAAGGATAGCATTTGTGTCCATTCTTGATTCCATTGGTGTTACTCAGAATGTCTTCGGCCCCACTCACAAGTTTAATCACACCCTAGATCTAATTCTCACTTTTGGCCTCAATATTAGCAAGGTACTTACTGTTCCCCTTAACAAAGCTGTATCCGATCACTGTCTTATCTTTCAGATGAGTACAAATTCTGGCACTAGATCCTGCCTAAGTAAGAAACGTGTACTTACACCACTCACACCTGCAGCAGTCATTGATAACCTTCCAGACCTAAGTGAACTTTGCAGTGTACCAGGTGATAGATCCCAGCTTGACCAAATGATTGAGGCGTTAAATACATCTCTAAGGTGTACTCTGGATAGTGTAGCACCATCCTGTGTGAGAAAAACAATAATTAGAAGATCCGTTCCTTGGTACAGTGAACAATTGTGCGTCCTTAAACAAATCTCCTGACAGTATGAACGAAGATTCAAAAAATTATCTGGATGTCTTGCGAATAGCATGGAGGAAATCTCTCAATAATTACCATCAGGCCCTTATCTCAGCCAGAACAGCCTATTTTTCAAACTTGATAGACAACAAGAACAATTTTAGGTTCTTATTGAACACAGTATCTAAAGACAAGTTTTTTCCTGGTTTAGATCTTATTTGACAGACCGTTACCAGTTTGTTAGCATAAATAGAGATTCTTCAGAAAATGTGCAATATGGTGTCCCACAAGGTTCTGTTTTAAGCCCTATATTTTCCCTTTATATTCAGCCCCTTGGACATGTAATTCGCAAGCATAATATAGGCTTTCACTTCTACGCTGATGATACACAATTATAGTTATCAGTTCGGCCAGATTTAGCAACACAGCTTCCTCCTCCTAAATTCTGATAAAACAGAAATACTGAAGTTGGGTACCAAGTCTGCCCACAATAAGGTCACTGATTTCACCCTAGAGCTTGATGGTTATTTTGTGAAACCAAAAACTACAGTTAAGGACCTTGGTGTTATCCTAGATGCTGGTTTATCATTTGATTCCCATGTAAGTAACATCTATAAAACTGCTTATTATCATCTGAGAAACAAAATAAGAAATATGCTAACCCTACCCTTCAGTACCCGAAACACAAGTCATATGTTTTATGAACTTATATGACCAACCTCTCAAGGTGTTCTTAGCAATATGGATGGATTCAAAAAAGACATTTAAAACACACATTAAGAAAATGATAACTAAGACTAAAAAAACACTCAACGTAATCTTGTGTTTGACAGGCTCTGACTGGGGAGCAGAAAGAGCATCTATTAAATCTGAAATTATTAATATAAATTATTGGGCACTAATCAGCACTATTAGATTATGGGTGTGTAGTATATGGCTCTCCAGCCCCTTCAACGTTGAATAAACTGGATGTAATACAGTCTTAGGCTTTACGCCATTGTAGCTACTTCTGTTCCTACTTATCAAATTGAAATGAGTGAAATGCTCTAAAATGCGAAGAATAATACTAGCAATGGCATACTAAGCTAATTTACAGGTACATAGTGGGGAACATCCGACAAAGGCCATTCTAGAAAACTGTTGGGAGCACAGCAATTGAGGTATCAAAAGCTTTGGATGGGTTGGGAATTAATTGGCAGAAAGTATAGGGTTTCAAAACATTAAACTTGGCCCAACTGTGCCCATGCCTAAGATTTCTGCCTGGTTCTTTCCAGAAATAAAATCTGATCTTGATCTAAACCAAAGGCCCAGGTCGCATAACATGGTACTTGACCAGTGGGCAGTAGAGCAGTACACCAGACATTCTCAAACAGCTTGTTGATTTATACTGATAGAATAAAAAATAAAAAATAAAATAAAAAAACAGTGACAGGGCGGACAGTGGCAGCTGTTTCAATTCCAGACCTTAAGATTGCCATAAATTAAAGAAGCACAAACCATCTAGCAGTATATTCAGCTGTTGGCACTTGTGCTGGCACGCCAGTGGGTGGAGGAAATTCATCCTAGTAGGGTAGCAATCTGACTCATATTCAGCCTTAACCATCATTTACACATGCAATTCTCAAAGTAGATAAGATTTTTTGATTGCGGTTTACCTGTCATTATACAGAATACATCAGCAGGCAACAGAGGTACAATTCATATGGGTACCAGCCCACCTAGGGGTGAAAAGTAATGAGGAAGCAGACATCCTAGCAAAGCATGCTCTTAGACACCAGGATATACAGCTCCATGCTTCACTAAAGTAAAACAGAAGCTAAAAGCCTCATCAGGTTAAACATCCTAAAGGTGTGGCAGAACTCTTGGGACTCAGGAAAGAAGGGAATACAAACAGGGTCAGAGCGGTTAGGGGGCCTAAGCAGAAAGGAAGAAGTCACTCTCACCAGACTCAGAATTGGCCATACAAGACTGAATCACTCATTATACCGGATTAAAAACATGAGATTGGATAATGTACAATAACAGGGAAAAAGAGCAGCTAAAAGTCAAGGAAAACATGGACAACAGTATGGAATAACCTTTACCCAGATAGCAAGCACTGTTGGGCCGATTCCAGCTGAGGTGTGTTACTGTCGGCTCAATGCCGGCATTGGCAACAATGGTTAGTTCTAGAGGACTGACAGCATGTTACAAGTAAAGTATTGCTGAAGTACTAGAGAAGAACACAACTAAGCCACTACAAGCGTTAATAGCGAAGCTCAGCAAATTGTGATTTCTGCGTGAACAAAGACCGCAGACAGCAACCTTGCCAGCGGGCTTGCCTAAGTGTCACGTGCGCGGCTGTGTGCGCGTGATCTAGCGTGGCGGTTGCCATGGCGACGGCTGCCACGTGCACTACCGTGTGTGTGTGTAATATTCCCTGTCTTGTAATGTGATTGTCCCCACCTGCATGTAGTTTGTTCGTCATTAGTAAGTATTTAAATAGCCCTGCACATTGTATTTTGCACTGTGTCATTATCCTGTGTTGAACATTGTACTGTATCCTGTAAAATTTTGCACTGTTCCATAATTTATTTATTATCTTATATTTATTCTGCTATCTACCTGCTTTATCCACTTCATTCTACACTGCCAATCATCTGTACAGTTTGATGCCCTTGCATTATTTGTTGTTACTTGTTGTACCCCTATTGTGATTCTCTTATGTCCAATTCTCCCCCTTGTTCTTGCTTCATGTTGCACTTTATATTCTCTGTAGGAGCATGCTGCTGTAGTATAAGAATTTCATTGCATTTTGAATGCTCTATATTCCGAATACATATGACAATAAAACTAAAACTTTGTCAATCATCGTCAGACAGGTTACTAGTCTACACTTCTCACAAGTAAAACTAGTACTAACAACAGAGGAAGAATAGCTAAGCATCTTGCACTCAACACAGTGAACAAGGTCAAGGTTGGCAATGCCGAAATATTGCAGACTTTACTTACGTTTATTGTTGCTTCCTGACGGAGAAATTCGGGCAAATCCGATGGGAACTGTCTCTGTTTTTTAAAGAAACATTTCTTCGAAAAATGTAATGGTGGGTGGGAAATAAGGGAAAGAAATTTTGGACGCCGAAGCAGCGAGAATCTCCCGGCCAACGGATTCTCTCTCTCACACGCACACTCACACTTACATACACACACTCTGACAACTACACTAAGGCACAATAATAACAAACTGCATTGATAACAGTGCTCATTAAAGACTCTTATTTAACAATAAATAAAAATCTTGTGAATAATTATAAATATTATACCTATGGTGATAAATAATGAATAATAATAGCCAGTAGGAGCCTCTTATCATTTGAGTCTACAATTAGTGTTTATAAAGGAAAAAGTCTTTTCATCTATGAATAGAAAACAGATCACTTTAAAAAAAAACAATTGGTTCCTTTTCAGTCTATTCAATCTGTATAACACATAGTATTGTGACGTAAGTGAAGAAGAGGCGTGAGCAGGAAAGCATGAGACCTAGCATGAGAAAGCCGGCGGGGGTTAACAAAACCCACCAGACTTCTGCCGATGGTGGATACAACTAATGTGCCAGTTCCCCACATATAACGTGCCGGCTCAACACAGGCCAGCACAGACAACAAATTTCACAATTCTCCCTTTTTCTCCGAACACTCATTCCAACAGAATTCTTCCATACAAACAACAGGTGGCCATGGAGGCTCACGGGTATGCAAATGCACAGGCGCACCGCCACTACAGTATTATAGGGTGAGGGGTAGGTCTGATGTGCTGGCCTGGGATAGTTCACACCCCCAGCTGCAGTTAGGAATGTGGGCCAGAAGAAATTAAGTTCCACACCAGTTAATTAAAGCAGATCATGTACATTTATCTCAAATCAGTATATTTCCATGCCATGTTTGGTGTCATTTTACAGCATATTTCATGGTGAACAATGTAGTAATTTCAATAGGAACACACAGGTTCATGAAATAGGGTTTATAAAATATTCCTTAATACTCTGTCAAGACTGTAGTCATTCATGGCCTTATCACCCCCTGGGTGATCTTTTTAAAATGTGGTCTCCCTCCAGGAGTAGACTTCCTTTGATCACTGTGGCCTTTGTCCATTGTTCCACTCAACTGCTTATCCCATTGTAGCCATACTGCCAACCCTTACTTGTCACCCACACACAACCACGGGTTAGAAGGCATGCCAGTTCTACCCTCAAAGTAAGTTCGCTTTTCTGCTGCGCAGCTCGAGAAAATATATCCCGCACAGGCAACCACTGCTTTTAGCTTAGTCACACTGTTGCAGACCTGTGTGCCTGTCTGTACTGGGAGAAAATGCTGTAGCATTTGTAGCTGTCATGTCAGCATTGAGAAGGTGTCATCTGGGGCTCACCCTCTTGCCTAACGTTTTATGTGGGGCGTGTGCCCTCTGTGGTCTACTGCTAGACTGACCTCCCCTTATGGAACTTGCCCCTGGTTCTGTGGTTCTCCATTTGAGCCTCTAGAGTCGGTGGACTTAAATTTCTTTCATATAAGACAGCACTACTCCTTGCTTTAACCTGAGCAAAGTGTGTGGGAGATCCCCATGCTTTGTCTGTGCACCCCACATGTACCCAGTTTACACTGGGAAATTCAAAGGCAACTTTGTAAAGGTAACATATGTCCCTAAAATTCTGCCCATGATTCACTGGCGTTTGAGCTTTTTTCTTCCTATCCTCCTCTATTTGATTCTGAGGAGCACAGGAGGCTGCATTTATTCCTTCTTAAGTGACCAGTTGCTGGTCTGTTTTGCTAATCCAGCACGCGGATTGATGGCAGCACGGGGCTGTCAATACTGAGTGTGAGCACATTTTACATGGGAGGTGGCTACATCTTGGGCCCTGTTCAAGGGGATGTCAGTGGCAGATGTTTGTTCTGCAGCCTCTTGGGCTTCCCCTCATAGAGTTGTGCGTTTCTAGCACTTGGTTGTTGTGACACCGCCTTTGGCTCACTCCATCCTCTTTATTGGATCAGGAGCACGCTTGCGCATTATTCCCCTGCTTGGCTATGTCTGTGTGGGGTGTGAATATGTGTCCCATACTATCTGTGTTATTCCCGAGTGAATCGATTGAAAGGGAAAATTAGGTTATCCATATAATCACTGTTCCCTGAAGGAAAGGGACGAGCTCTAACCCCGCACAGCAGTCATAGCTTGGTGAAGAGTGACCTGCCAAACTGAGGGAAGACAGTGGTGACGAGGGGTATATAGCTGACAGGACCCCCTATGCCACTACGCGTCATCTGCCCTACAGATGTGAATAGATGTGTCTTCAGCCAGAGACGCAAAGGCATGTTATCCCATGTGTTATACATGTCCCACTGTGTTATACCTCATGCCTCACCTTTGGGGAACAGTGGTCATATGCATCACGGAATGTTCTTGCCCGATTTATAGTTCATATGTTCTATGGCCACTAATTATTTAACTTAAGAGATGACATTTGCTTAGACGGTATGACTAAAGTTCAGATTGTGTACTGATTAGCAGGTTCACTGTTCAAACATCTGTTTAGCCAGTGTATTCTAGTGTATGTGTGCAAAATGGTTCTGAGGTCAGGGGGGCAGTAATGTGGCTGTTTATACCGTCCATTCTCTCCAAAGCAATCTGCAGGCCTAGGTTACGGCCTGGGTTCATGACCCAGTGGTTGCTAGTAGCTGTGATGTCAAACACAAGCCAGCCCTCTTCTGCTGCCCAAATCACCCGTGAGTCCAGGAGGAACAGATCTGAATCCCTAGATAGAGAGAGAGAGAGAGAGAGAGAGAGAGAGAGACTCACTTTGTAATAGGTGATTAACATAATAGAGTAGGGCCAATAGAGCCAATGTATGTGGATAAAGGCTGAAGTGAATTTAAAGGTAGGTAAGGAAGTGTATTACAGTAGACATCAGTTCCACTCTCTAAGTCAGGGGTCATCAACTAGCGGACCGCGGTCCGGATGCGGACCCAGCAAAGTATTTCAGCGGACCGAAACGAGCACTTGGCAAAATACCGTAGTTATGGGAAAAAAAGTAGTTCAGCGACTCGTTTTCCCAACATGAGCCAGCATGGCTTCTGTAGCAGATCTCCTGTTGCTTATCCAATCACATCCATTTATGTTAATTATTTAGGTGCAGCTCATCAGACCAGAGACTAGCTACAGAGCTAGAGACATTAGGTCAGAAAGGAAAGATTTTTCATTTAATTTACCCTCTCTGGTCTGATCAGTAAAGTGACACGACAGAATGTTTAAAGACGAAGAGACAGAAGTATGCGTTTATTCTTCCAGCTTCAAGTTTAAAACCGATGTGTCTCATCTGTTCAGAGTCCGTGGCACGAGTCAAGCGTGAAGCACCACTACGAAACAAAACAACCTTCCCACAAAATTCAGTTCTGAGGAGAAATAAAATAAATCAACTCAATATGATATGACTCAATATGAAAGGTCCACCAGAGTGCTTGTCCATATCCTTACAGCCCAAGAGCAAGCAAATGAATGTTTATAAAGGTATGTTAAAAACAACAGATTTTAACTATACATTTATTTTAAATATATTTATATAAAAATATATTTAATGTCTTATTTTATTTCAATAGTAGCCACAAACTAATCTTTAATGGTTAAAATGTTAAACCATAACTTGTCGCCATTCAGTCATGTTAGTTTGCTTATCCGGACCTGTGTAAGCAAGGAATTTTGCATAACTGGACCTTCACAAATTTTAGCCAAATACCCCTGGTCTAAGTCAATGACAGCTAGCCAAGATCTAGATAGAGATAAAACCCATAGAACATGTGTCAGTACTATGGAAACTGGAAGAAACAACCCACAAAAGCACTAGAAAATACACAAAACAAGTATGTAAAAACAATTGTTCAAGACAAAATCTTTTTCCTTTGGGTAGAAAAACAGATGTACACATTCTCCTTAGTCACTGAGACAAAAACACCCAACACAAAATACAGTGGCTTGCAAAAATATTCAACCCCCCTAGAAGTTATTGTCACGGTCAATCCCGAAATAATCACTCCTGACAATCCCACGCCACAACACCAGAGGTCCCCATCACCCGAATATTGATGACACTCATGTAACTCACCTGACACACATTACTTCCGCATATCCACAGTGTTCATATACCCCGGTCATTCGTTCGAAGTCTTGCCATTTCTACCCGATTTGCAATTCTGAGCGTACAAAATAACATCCAAGATGTTGGACATTCCAGTAAGCACTGTTGGATCAATAGCGAAGATGTGGAAGCTGCATAACACCACCCAAACACTGCCTAGACAAGGCCGTCCCTCAAAACTTAGCTCCCAAACAAGACGGAAATTGGTAAGGGAAACCACAGTAAGGCCAACAGTCACTCTGAAGGAGTTAAAGAGTTCAGTTGCGAAAAGTGGAGTGAGACTATTTCAAGATCTCTGCATAATTCTGGACTGTATGGGAGGGTGGCTAGAAAGAAGCCATTACTCAAGAAGAGCCATATGAAAGCACGTCAAGAGTGACCCAGTGAAGATGTGGGACCAGTGTTGTTGTCTGATGAGACCAAGATAGAGATATTTGGGCAAATGTGTATCGCAAACCTAGCACAGACCATACCTCAATTAACACCATCCCTACAGTGAAGTATGGTGGTGGCAGCATCATGTTCTCGGGGTGCTTGTCAAAATTGAAGGGAGAATGGATAGAGCAAAATACAGGGAGCTATTACAAGATAACCTGCTTTAGTCTGCAAAAAGCTAAAGCATGGGAAAACTTCACCTGTCAGCAGGACAATGATCCCAAACACAAGGCCAAAGCACCATAGGAGTGGTTAAAAAACAAAAAGGTGAATGTTCTACAGTGGCCAAGTCAAAGTCCAGGTCTGAATCCTATCGAGAATCTGTGGCACTGTTTGAAAATTACAGTCAATAAACAACATCCAACCAACCTGAAGAACCTGGAGCAAATACTTTTGCAAGCCACTGTATATATATACACTAAGTTACCAGTTTATTAGGTATTAGATAGGTGTGCCAATATAAACTGCCAACTCAGTGTAGTAACCATAGGCTGTCTGGGGCTATAAGAACATGATGCTGATTAACAGTGAGGAAAGTATTTATGGATAAAAACTGCACTGAATTGTCATCACTGCAACCTCAGGAAATTAAAACCTCACCACTTACTGTACTGTGTAACTCAAGAGACAGTACAATAGATCACCTTAGTGAGACAGCTTTTTTACTGTTTGATGACTAGGAGGAGGTCTTACAGCTTATGAAAGTGTACTTGTTTTTCTTTCTTTCAGCAGCAAGTCCTGGAGTTGATGTATGACATGGGAAAACAGGCTCCTTTTATGAACAACTCTTCAGTTGCATGTGATCACCTGTTTTGCATGCCACTTCTGCTGTTAAAGATGAACCTGAAGAATAGGTGGCCACTCCAAATTGTCTGGATCGGGACACGGTGGATGCAAGTGCAGGCTTCGGGCAGGTTTGCACAGGGCTGACAGGTTTAGAGGGCTAGGCTGGTTCTCAAACGGGAGACAGGCAGTAGGTCGGGCGATCAGCAAATGGGATATCAGAGGAGCAGGCAGGGTCGGTAGTCGGGTAGTCAGGTTCAATGTAATTCACAAGAAATCGCTGGATAAACACTTGTAGCAATGTCACAGAAGATGTGAGAGAACTCCCCCTCAAAGAGCTCACTCTGGGAGCGATATGTGGGCGTCGGGACCAGGTCTGGGGCAGAGCAAAGGAGAGTGACTGAGCTCCTTCTCTGTGACTCGAGGATGAACGAGGGCTGGTTACAGGTGTAGGGAGCCTGTCCCCCGGGGTCGACCCCTGAGTCTGAGGTGTGCCCTGGGTCCAGGTCTGGGTCTCGGTTGTGAGTTCTTTCTGGGACTCATAGCAGTGACACGTGAAACGTGGGGGAGACACGGTACTGTCGTGGCAGGTTCAGTCTGTAAGCCACCTTGTTGACCCGGCGGATCACTTTGATGGGCCAGTGCTGTACCAGTACCAATGTACCAGTGCTACAGTTTCTTGCAGCCCTGGCGGACCCGTAAGTCCCATGTCGAAAGCCATACGCAGTCCCCTGGGCTGTAGGTGGGTGTGTCCGCTCTGTGCCGGTCCGAAATGTTTTGGTCCTCCTCATAGTCATCTCAATGCATTGGTGCAAAACCTGCTCTGCCATTCGGAACCATCCATTGATGGCGGGGGCGTTGGTCTCCGCCGAGTTACACGGAAACAGCGGAGGCTGGTAGCTCAAGACACATTGAAAGGGGGTGAGGTGCACCGCCGTATGGTGCAGGGAGTTCTGGGCATATTCGGCTCACGGGAGAAAGCGGGCCCAAACCTCCTGCACAAAAGGTCTGCAGGAAGCAACCAATGTCTTGGTTGGCTCGCTCCACCTGGCCGCTGGCCTGCGGGTGGTACGCAAACCCGAGGCTGACATGCCCAGTTTTTCCATGAACCCCCGCCACACATCTGAAATGATGTCTTTGAGGATCCACGGCTCCCACCCTGGTTTCGGAGTCCACCTATACCATGAACGGGACGGATGGGTCTGGGTGTTATAATATGGTAAATGCTCTTTTCAGCGCAAGGAAAGCCTGCTCGGCACTGGGCGTCCAGGTGAGGGTTCTCCCTCCTTTGAGGAGTGAGGTGAGCGGCGCTGCAACAGAGCTGAAACCTCTTATGAACCGCCGGTAGAAGTTTGCGAAGCCCATAAATTGTTGCACGTCTTTAATTTTGCGAGGTGTGGGCCATGACGTGACTGCAATTACTTTTTCCTAGTCCTTGATGATGCCTTTGTCACTGATGATGTATCCCAGGAAGGCCACTCGGGGGACGTGAAATTCACGTTTTTCTAGTTTCATGTATAAGTTGTTCTCCAGCAGCCGGTGGAGCACCTGCTTTACATATTTTACGTGTTCTGCCAGCGTATTGGAATATATCAGAATATCGTCTATATAGGCGATTACATATTTCCCTAGGAAGTCCCGGAGCACATCATTCACTAGGGACTAGAACACAGTTTGAAAGTCCATAAGCCATGACTAAATACTCAAAGTGACCAGAGGTGGTGATAAAGGCCATCTTCCACTCATCTCCCTCTCTGATGCGCACCAGATTGTATGCACTGCGCAGGTCAAGTTTTGTGAATATCCGAGCCTGGCGGAGCTGCTCGAGAGCAGAGGGAACGAGGGGCAGCCGGTATCGGTATTTTAGCATTTCTTGGTTGAGTCCCCGATAGTTAATGCAGGGCCGAAGCCCTCCTCCCGAAGATAAAGCGGGAGATTTTGACGGGCGGATGTAACCCTGCTTCAGGGCTTCCGCCACATCCATTGCCTTGCTTTTAGTGGCTGATAATGGGTATATTCGGGACCTGGGCAGAACCGTGCCAGAGAGAATGGTACAGTCATATGGTTTGTGTGTAAGTAGGGCACAGGCCTTGGTCTTACTAAATACCTCCGCGCACTCTCTGTACTCCGCCGGAATTTCTGTGGTGTCAGTGGTTTCGGGGCTTTCCACAGATGTGGATGCAATGATGATTCGGGGGTGTGACAGATAGTGCTGAAAACAGTGTTTAGACCAGGCTAGGATCTCCTTGGTGGCCCAGGAGATGTGGGGATTATGGTGTTGCAGCCACAGGAGTCCGAGCACTATGGGATATATGGGAGATGTGGTGATGAGCAGGGAGATTTTTTCCCTGTGGAGGGCACTGGTTTCCAGTACGATGGGGTCGGTTTGATGTGTGACCTCACCCTTCCCCATGGGTTGCCCATCCAGAGCCTGAACGTGGAGGGGTGTGGCAAGACGCTGGCGCCTCAGCCCTATTTTCGTGGCCAGCTCTTGGTCCACGAAGTTGGCCGCGGCTCTGGTGTTGATCCAAATTGCTGGATAAACGCTTGTAGTAATGTCACAGAAGAACTGGAGCAAGACTTGCAAGCACTGACTGCTTGTGGGACTGGGGTAGATATAGGCAGAGGAACAGGTGTGTGTGATCCAGTGTGATTATGATTATGGTCAGGTGTGTGTGTGATCAGATTGTGAATGCAGAAATGAGTTGGCAGACTCATCACGTGATGCGAGTGTGAGCGGGGGATTCTGGGAAATGTTGTCTTGACTGACAGGTGTGGATGTGACACTAGTTGTGAATATAAAGTTTTATATATATAGACGTTTGGATCTCTTGTTTTCTGACAAAATTAATTCATTTATTGTATTGACATTATTGACCTTATGCAAAGGGAGCAGGATTCTTTGACCTCAGCCAGTGAACAGTGATCAGTCAGCTGAGATCGATATACAAAAGTCAGGGTTCACTCTCAACTCCAGGGAACTGATTCCACAAACTCTATTAAAAGTTTCCAAAGCAGACATGTCAAATATCATTTAATTCAGGTGGTGAAAACTTCAGGCAGGACAGTAAATATACACTAATGGGCTCTAGGTATGTAGTTTTGGTAAAGGTGTAATCAGAGCTGATCGGGAAGCAGCCAGCCAGTTTGGTACTAGAGTACCAAATAGTGCGTTAAAAAGAAGAGCAGTTCAAATTGGAGGTTTCCAATATACAAATATAATCCTCATTACTGCACAAAAAACATTTCATATGGAATGTTAGCACTTAACAGAACAGCAACAGTCTGTCTTAATATCAACCCATGTTTCACCTGTTGTTGGAGAATGTAATACTCAAATCATCAGTCAACATATTCTCCCTCCAGCTAAAGCAATTGCACTTACCAAATTATATCTCGCAGACTTCTGACCACTGTATTGATTCTTTGCCTGGTCTTCTGGCCTATGAGCACCTGGAAATAAAGTTTTTGTCATGTCATTATCTATACCGGAATAGCATCACATTAATGGTGTAACTATTTCCAATTTGCATATCATGATATACATTTATACCATGTTCCCCACCTCCAACACACACACCACAACTTGGAAAACAAGGTTGGATCACATTTCAGAATTCATGAAGAAATCCACATCATTCCACCTTCAGGTCCACAAACTCTCACAACTGTATAAACAAACCCTTCAATAGAGCAACTGTTTTGTTACATTTCTGGCTGGGTCTCTATCTGAAAGATCTCTGTGGGAAACATGGCTACAGGGATGTTGTATAAACACTAGACTAAAAAAAAGCCCAAAAAGTGCCTAAAAGGATGCCGAAATGATTTGTCGGCGAGAGTTTGACTGAGATGATTGTATGGCAGCTGTGAGAGTATCGCACCCCTTGAGCTCGCTCTGTGAATGAGCAGACAGAAGTATTCATGTGGATGATTGATGTCTAGGGTGCACTGTCAAACCTCAAGGTCATTCCTAACAATAAGGGGCTATAAACAACACACACTGACTCATCTGAAATGCCCTGGAATTGTGGTTTCCAGATACTTACATTCTGTCATCCTTTTTTACCCCCAACATCTTTATGGTCATTAATCTTATGGGAACGCTTTACACTAAGATTCCCTTAACTAACATTATTTACAGCATTGTAAACATTAACAAACCATAAAGTTTAGCATTAATACACCATGACTAACGTTGCCACAGTAATTAACACTTAATTGATGTTTGTTTAAATGTTAATTAAATAAGTAATAACACCTGCATTAACTAATGTATATTTAATCTATGACCAAATAGTCCAGATAAATTTGTAGAAAATTAAATTACATTTTACTACATGTTGATAATCAACTAAACTGGTCACTGAGTGTAAATGTTTGAACCAGGGATTCAGCCTCACTTATGAATTCCTCGAATTAACCACCAAGAACCGATTCATTTACGGTGATAGTTCATATTGGACTTTGTGGACTTATTTTCGGTTATGGATGGTATGGATGGAATAAACAAGTGTTAATTTCTTTGATAACATTAATTATGTTCATTACTGCTGAAGTTCATGGTTTGAGGATGTTAACTAATGCTGTAAATAATATGTAAAGCATTACCAATCTTATTTTCTTTTCTTACTGTAATAAAACAAGGCCAGTGGTAGTTCAATGGATAAGATTCAGAGGTAGTTCAATGGATAAGATTCTGTTCTAATGACCAGAGGGTTGTGAGTTTAAATCCCAGGATGGCCAGAGAACCACTGTTGAGCCCTTGAGCAAATCCCTTAAACCTAAAGTGCTCAGCTATATTCATGGATTGTATTGTATTTTCTTAAAGAAAATTGCACATGTTGTGGCATTTCATTTTTAAACAAAGCATGCCACTGAGTGATTATTCACAGCAGATTAGAGATTTTGAAATGTAATGTCTGTTATGATTATGTTCTGACTTGGAAGTTGCACATAGTTATTACATCAAAGATACCAAGCTCCCACTAGAGAACTACAGTAATCTCAGAGAAGTTAAATCAAGCATTACACATGGAGTAGATAAAAGATGGGGAAGTGGGGTTAAGACCTTTTGCTGCCTCAGGAATGAAATGCCTGTGCACAAAATAAAAGACGGAATATCAGAGCCTAGTGGGGCTCAGCTAGGATTCACTCACTGCAACAACAACGAACAAAATTTTGTTCCTTTGTATCATGCTAACTATTCTTTTTGTTAAATATTACAATATAGTTTGTAAGTATCTGTAAATATTGGAACAGAAAAGACAAGATGTTACTCTATGTTGGTATTTTTACTCTATGTATACTCCTGGTTGGTTTAATGATGAAAAGATGGAGACTATTCAAAAGTACAGAATGTTATCTTTGGTTTCTGCATATTTTTAAGCATGTGTGTTTTACTGTTTTGCGATAATAAAACTATTTTTCTTTATTTTTTGACTACAGTGTCAATACTTATGGAAGGCACTGTTTCTTCCCTGAGAACCTGTAAGTACCAATTTGCATATTGTACTAGTTTTTCAAATTGGTTTTGGACCACTTACAACATGAGTTTTCCCTGTTAACTATGCAATCTAAAAATCTAAAAAGGAAATAAAGCAAAGGGTATGCTTTAAGGGGCATGACTTGGGGTCTGTTGGAACACGATAAATGGTGGTGGTGGGGGTGTGACGCAGGAATCACTGCCAAAAGCAAGTATGTGTTGCTTTTGTAGTTTTATATGACACACAGTATGTAGAAGACCACAAATAGAATGTAAAGAGCAAAAGTAATACATTTAACCAGCTTAATCTATAAACAAGAACTACACCATATACACTGTCAAGATAAAAGCAAACTACAACAATGGAAAATCTAAAAGTGGGAGTGGATTAACTCGATTGTTTTTGGCTTGTTTGCAATAGTGGTTGGACTCACAGTACCACGGGGGCCCTTTTGAGCTTGAATATATTGATCTGTGAGCAAAGTTTCAGCTGAGTGATTGCACATCTGAAGCTGTGCTGCTTTATCATTGTGTTCTGCTGCCTGCAAAACCAAAACATTTGTCCTGCTGCCCATTCAAATTTTTTTGGTCAGCACAAATAGGCATAGGCCTTGCCATCATTCTGTAAAATCACAGGGAAAATAATTATTCAGAAAAAAATTGTTTCAATGTAGGCTCTGCCGTGAAGTTACACTTTACAAAAGGGGTGATGTTTTCTTTAACAGTCCCCTAGGTTTTCTTAAGGTAAGTGTGTGGTACAAACCCCAAAGTATTGGGCAATTATTTTGAGTTACAAGATGGTAAGTACCAAGAAATGTCCGACAAGTTCTAACTATTAGGCAAGTAAGTGTGCAGTACAAACACTATAAAACTGGTTAAGATGGTAAGTAACAAGTTGGTAAGTAGAATTATGCTTGCACTAACTTTCACTGTAATACCCCAAGCAGCAAAACAGAAAAGTAAATTGGAAGTACAGTAAGCAAGCAAGTTATCCTACCTAAAAAAAGTACAAAGGCATGATGTTGTATTTAATATAACTTAAAACTTTATTATCTGCTTCTTATCCCTTTTTTAGTTGATAACTGCAGAACTATTATGTATTTTTCAAAAGTTTTTTAATGGCAATACCTTTGAAAATAGATGTACTTTAACTATAACTGTTGTTATATATAGCTGTAGAGTCTTATGTAGTATGTAGCTCTATTGTCACAAAACGTGGCTGAACCTGGGCTGTAAATGAAAGTGATCATTGTTACTATGGTTTTTTTGAGTTCTTACCCTGTCCTTCAGAAAACTATTTATTTGTGTAGATCAATGTTTTGTGAGTAAGTTTAGGCTTGGCAATACAGTGTAACAAATGAAAACATTTACTGATACGTTCAGTGTGTCACGCGCGCGGCTGAGCGTGGGATATAGCGTGGCGACCGCTGCCTCGCACTTGTGTTTTTGTTTGCTTGTCCATGTCACGTGAGTCATGTTAAATGTTCCCAGCTGTTCCTTGTTTGTCCTTTGATTCCTAAGTGTTTAAATACCCACTTGTTTCCGTCCTGTGGTGTCTTCTGTTTTGTGTGTTTGTGTGTTTAAACACGCCTGTCACGGCGAGCATAATTTGGATGTTTGTGAACCCGGTTTCTGATCTGAAAATAAATATGTTTAATTTGCAAAGCGACTTCGTGCTTGTGTCCGCACCCCTGAACTCGATCGTGACAGTGAAACTGTGATGTGAAAGCAACAGTCCCCACCATGTTGATGCCTGGTTCACACAGCTTTCTTTACTCTTTGTAAAGAGTTGAAGAGTACTAAATTTCACTATTGCTGTGATCTTAAGTGTGAGTATGTTTCTATTTACCACCTTGTTTCTCCAAATAAATAATATATTTCCAATGATGAGGTATTTTATAATGTCCTTTTCTTTTTACTTTTTTAACACCAACATTATTAACCAGTTTTGTGGCGTTTGTACCACACACTTATCTGCTAGAACTTGTCCGGCATTACAGTGTACTTTAGTTAAAATGTCTTGCTACTTATCTTTTTTTTTTACCCAAAATAATTACCCAGAACTTTTACCTAGTTAAACCTAAAACTTAGATCACTGTAAAAGAAAGTATGACTGCAAGAGGAGGTTGGTCAGATTTACTTGATCACAAGACTTGTCATTCATAAAAGAGCACATAAAAGCTGTACATCCCTGTTTCCCTGTCACCAGGCCGTATTATATTGCTAGACAGTGGGTGGCTTGTGTGAAAAAATTATGACAATATACGCTGTTGTGTATATGGGAAAAAAACTGAAATAGAGGTGTAAAGGAAAGAACAGTTCTACATGTGTCACATTTCCGGGAATGCTACAAAACCGAACTCCCACCTTTCAGTTTTTACCTGGTGGCAGAGATGTTGGTAGCCTCTGCATACTGTGATTATCCTGTACAGCACACAAGATCATCTGTTCAGCGAGTGCCGCTTTCCTCAGCACTCCTCTTACCATTACTCTGTCACTCGACACTCTTAACAAAAGAAGTTGCCACACATCTCCACAGCTACGCATTATTCAGAGCGATTGTCATTATACTCCCCTCTAATGGTTTAAATTGCCCTTAATGATAACTGAGTGTTAACAATGAAGAGGCATCGAAGGAGCCTAGAAATATGGAGATTTTTTTTTTATCATGCTAATTGTGAGGTCTGTAATGATATTGTATTATGTATGTATTGTATTGTATTAGCCTGATTTTTTTAGTTGTGTAATATAGATGCAACCAGAAGACTGCCTTGATGTTTGTGAATCACAGATTTTCATTACAGCATACTGTAGAGGTTCACATATAGGATGCTTTATTCCCTGCATCTTTTATTATTGGTTATACAAGATTGATTAGGTAGGTGAGTAAGGTAGCTGAAGACCCGCAGTTGATCAGTTTTACCCATGTTTTTAATGAAAATGTATGTCATGTAATGGGGTGACCTCTGAATCATCTTTGCTGTAATAAGATGCTTCTTTAGGCTACACTCCAGGGCACAATTGTTACTTTGAAATGTATATAAATAAGATGATGCTTTACAGTCATTGAGCTCACAAGTACAACCAAATCTCATAATTTATATTCATTTGTGCCACAAGCCATGCCCATGCTTTCCTGTTTCACTTTTTTCCCCAAGTTTTGATATTTGATAAGATTTTAACGAAAAACTAAATAATTAAAGAAAGAAAAGAAAAAACATCTTATCGCACCTTACCTTACTTTCAACTCTGTGGATTTGGCTGTGGTCCATGCTGTGTTATAATTCATAGTATCTGTACATTAAATTGAAATCTACCATGATTCTGGGTGGATATATATTGCTATAGTATCTATAGTATGTCTATAGTAATCAACATACACACAGGTTCTGTAGGCTACTTGTGGACACAGTACTTTGCTTTCGACTAGCTCCAAAAATTCCCTTTTGTGCCTCGCAATACTAGCAATCATATTATTTCTCTCTGTTTATCAGTATATTGAAAATGTTTTCATTTTTCTCTGCTTTCAGCATTGAAGTACAAATATAGTATGTCATTCGACAATATCACGCCTCAATATTCTGCACAAAAGTGATGTAGGCAGGAGCCCAAAATGCATTAGTTTTTCATTATGAGCAAAGCGGCGCCTCTCGCAGAGAAGGTGCATTCTCTGTGCACCCCATTCATTCTGAATGAAGTGACGGCGGCTGCAGTTCAATGACCCCTTATCTGATACTGCGCCTCTGTCATCGAAGCCGTCAGACTGGAAGGATTAGGCCCAGCTTACATCGATATGTTGAGGGGATACACATACACACCATCTAGTGAGAGAAAATAAAAGGCAGAAATACAGAGACCCACCATGAATATGATGAGGGGATCTCAGGTCAGACCTGCAGGTAGGGTTGTGTGTTTTCATCAGAAGACATCGTAATAGCAGACAGCAGTGTGTCAATAGAAAGCTCTCGAAGACATTAAACAAATCAGCCTCGGCTCTTAGCGTGTCCTTTCATGTTAGTGAACAATGCAGCTCTGCATTAGTGGTGCGCATTAACAGAACCATTTTCTTTCTATGTCTCAAATCAGTGGTTTGGCATTTTGGACACATAAATGCATTTGTTCATGGTGAAATGCTTGGACAAGCTATTCACAGAGTTTATGATTTGACTGAAACATTCAGATTGCTATATTGTATACCCAGAAAACTATGCGTTATTAATTCTTTCCCTCCATCCCTCTCTCCCTCTCTCCCTCTCTCCTTAATTACTTAATTTTCTTTTCTCAAGCCATCGATGTCACAGAGTTTTGATGCTATTGGTTTTCTGTCATGATTTGTGATACAAATGTCCTATTTTTTTGCTTTATCTTCAGTAAATGATAAAACATGCTGACCACAAGAATGTTGGAACTGCTTTTCTCTAGTCTCTGGAGACTAGCTACTGGAAATATGATCAAGCTTTTGGCAGTATGACAATTATTAGTGATGACCCACCGATTCAGTGCAACTGTTGTGCAAAGTAATCATATGTTCTGAAAAAAAAACCCATTGGTTTCACCCATCAGATTCTCATACTGAAATGTTGCTGTTTTGTAGGTTTTCTCAACAAAGCATCAATATAGTCTGTTAGTACGTCCTGTGAAAAACATACACATATTTTTCACTAATGCATTTCAATTGAATTTTTATTTGCATAATGCTTTTAACAATAGACATTGTCACAAAGCAGTTTTACAGAAATCCGGATGCAGATCTGGATGCCTAATGAACAAGTCTTGAGAGGAACCAGACTCAAAAGGGAACCAATAATTTTCTGGTTGACACCGGATGGTGGGATTTTGATAATTGCAGTACACAGTTTAACATTGTCAGAATCAAATTAGGAATAAATGAGTTTCAAAGATATATGTTTAAATAACCAAGTTATTTTTTTACATTCCCACATGCATACCAATGCTCTCATTTCTCCATACCCTATTTGTAAACTTCTGGTGATTTTGATACAAGAACAGCCAAACGTGGAACAACTCATTTAACTCATGCAGCCTAACCCAGTACTGTAACAGTACATATTTTTAAAACAGGAATAAACGCTGATATGAGAGAGCAGTATTTGATGTCCTATGAAAGTTCTAAAACTATAAAACTAATTTTAGTGAATTTGTAATATTTGTAATATTTGGTGAATCTCTCCTCACATACCAACAGCTGTCAATAAAATTGCTGCTTAGAGGAGAAACTCCAGTGTCTGTGTCACGTTGTGCAGGTGCAGGGGTGCGGACACAAGCGCGAAGCCGCTAAACATTTCAAACATATTTATTTTCCTCTTCAAACAGGTTAAACAGACATAAACTAAGTGTGCGGTGACAGGCGTGCTAACACACAAACATCAGGAGACAATACAGGACGGACACAGGCGGGCATTTAAACAGTTCGAAATCAAAGGATGAACAAGGAACAGCCGGGAACATTTAACATGACTCACGTGACACAGACAAGGAAACATAACACAGGCGCGTGGCCGCGCACGTGGCGGCCGTCGCCATGGCGACCACCACGCTATGTCAGCCGCGCGCGTGACAGTCTGTGGCACCCCAGGCTCTATAAACTGGAGAAAGAGCAAATAATGTGGACCAGCAACATCTGACCAATCAGGACAATAAAGCATCTCTACTTGCCTGTTAATCATGCTGCCTGTCAATTCAGAAATCTCCCACTATGCGCTAGTATTTAGGTGTTCTAGCTTAGGCATGTGTTTTGGGGGTGTGGCTTTGGAGGGAACATCAAAAAGAGAGCATGTATTTGTTTTAATTTTGAGTTTCAAAACAATTAGCTTCAACTAACTTCCACCAAATTTACTGACTATACTTTTAATAGAGAAATCATAAAACTTTGAGATTGCTTGCAATGTAGCCTTCAAATCTTTAATAATGAAAGCCAGTAAGGTGCCAGTGCCAGAATTATGCAAATAACCTTATATTAACTGATCTCTAGTAGCTTTTTTTCTGATTTGCTCTTTTTTGTGATCTGTTTTGAGTTAGGTATTCCTTAAAGATCATTAAAGAGAAATGAGATCATCATGAGAAAGTGTGTTTATGTGATCTCTATCGGTTATTTTGGTTTTAGGAAACCAAAAATTATTTACTGTAGAAAGCATTTTAGATTTTTGAGTCAAATTGAATAACTAAACTGAAAAACACTATTCCAATAATTTGAAAATTAAGGTAGGCCAATATATTTTCTCTATAATGCATGTGACAATCGTAGCTTTAAAGTTTTATCATGATAAATTATATTTGTTTTTCTGGTGCATTTGAATGTAACTGTAGATCTTAGATAGGTCTCATTTAAAATGTATTTATTAATCATGTGATCAGTCAACCCTAGACTTAGTTTCATATTTCTATCATCCTAACATAAGAATAGTCACAAAAACAAAAAATAGGCTGTAACGTCTTTGCAGTTAACGTCTCTCATCTACTCTCTAGTCTGGAGTGGCATAGTAAGCCCTTATGGCTACAAAAAGTGCATTTGAACTGTTCCCATTAATCAATACATTATTGTCTTATATTTATTCAAGCATCATGCATTGTTCTTTTCTGACTGTTAAGTTACAGTAGGCAAATTTTAATCCTACGACCTTAAACGCCTTATCAG
>JAOUQW010000002.1:8243128-8254594 GCA_028565825.1 Olivaichthys viedmensis | reverse complement strand
CAGTGTATCAAAACAACAGTGAAACATGGTGCTGGATTTTCAATGTGGTCTCAGACTTTTGGACCCCACTGTATATCACCTGTGTATAGATGTAAGCTGTTACAAACTGCACATATTATAGATGGTAATGAACTGAATTATTAACCCTTTTCCACAATTATTTTTCCTTAAGACCAAATATCTTCATCTGACCCAATCTTAAATATAAATGGAGTCATAGGGTTATGTGAATATGTTTGTTTCAGCTTGTCCCAGATATAGCCAACGTATCGAATGGTATATTTTTAACACACAAGTATTTCAATTTCTAACAGGTTTCATTGTGCAAAATGAACGCATACACAGCATGCTGTAATTACTCAGGAAAACAACTGTCAATTTGCACTGTCCAATTTTCTTTTTCAATTACATTAAGGTTTTGTAATTATGCTCCATACTCATAAGCTATCATTAGGCAAGCATTTCAAATGGGCCTTCAATTAATGAACACATAAACGGGAAGGTAAATAAATGAAAGTCCGAAGGCCTTGGTGTAGGAAAACAAGAGCTCTGAGACTAGCCACAGCATTTGTTTACCCCACTGATTCCTGCCAACCGGCTACCGATTCATTATCGTGATTAAGAAGCCTGCCACGTGAAAACCAAAATGGCTTGCCCCCATATCTTCCTAAACCCCTTTTAAAGATGCATAATCCAAGAGTGAATAATACATCTGGCCGTGATGAATTAATGACAGGCAGTAACTAATGAATTATGCATGATGAGTTACCTCGCAATCAAAAGACGTACTAGCGAGGTCGGGTGAAGGAGCGAAGCGCCAGTGGTGAGCATGCTTCCAGCTGTAGCAGTGCAGCACCCTGCTCTAGTGCGCATTCGTCTTTTATGGACAGGTGGAAATGCGATGGATATTAGACTTGATTATGCCACTTTGGAATGCTTTATGTGCTAATAATTTTTGCACAGTTTGATCATATAAAATACTACTTTAATATTTAAATATTTTACATTTTACCCTCTAAATATCTGTAGCAAGGGGAGAAATTTAGAATGCATCTAAATGTTGAACTTTGTTCACTGAGATTACACCTCAGATACACGCAGTGAATGTTTTTTCTCATTCTGACTTCATTTTCATTTCAAATTAAATGCATGGGACAAAAAAAAAAATCTTTATAAATTTGGGTGGACTGGGCCTGGGGTGAAATAGACTGTGGGGAGAGACAGTGAACGCGTGTCAAGTTGATTCATACACACATCACTCAACCTGGGCTTTGACAGTGGCCTGTCCTGCTCTTATTTGTTATGTGAGGCCCCTGTGCCTTTCTCCAGCAGCCTAATGAGTGCATGATTGACAGCTCCTGTCTCCGAGCTTAGTGGGGCTCCTGCCTCCGTAGCATCCTGTGGGCAGCAGCGTCTTCTCCTTCTCCCATTCCTCTTACCCCCTGCAGTCACCTACCTACACACACACACACACACACACACACGCACACACACGCACACACACGCACACACACACACACACACTCAAGCTTAGGCAGAGTTGCTCTGGATGCCCCTCCCTGGCCCTCCTTTGGTCTGTTGCAGTGCTGTGAATAGTGAGAGCATTGCCTCAAAGCCTTTCCCTCACAGTCTGGGAAATAATGAGGTGGCGGAGCTCTCTCTCTCTATCTCACCCTCTTTCTCTTTCTCATTCTCTTTTTTGCTACCTTGCTCTTGCTCTCTCTCTCTCCCTGGCTTGTTCTCTACCCTACTCCTTGTACCCTTTCCTTCTTCTCTTGTGTTCCTGTTTTCTGTGCATCAGCAACTCTTCGCAGGTTTGTTATGGAGCAAGGGGTATTAGATAAGGCTGATGTTCTTTGTAAAGGTTATCCCGTAATGGATAAGGGATGCTTATACAGCCCTTTTATTTGTCTTGCTGCCTGTGTGACCAATGCCTGTCTGATACCAGATGCTTTTTCATAGGTGCACATAAAGGCAACTCTTGCAACAGTACCCTTATTCAATCAAACACCTTTACTCTAGACATGTAAATAACTGAACTTGCCCATTTTAGCTGTTTGATAGGAACATTATTCTTTATTTACATTCATTCTAGGGATTGTACATCTAGACTATACATTTATAGCGTGTCTATACCATGCCTCTGCATAGTTCCACATTTGATTGACATTTCTTGGCCTTTTCCTTGTAAACACATTTAAAGTTAAGATTCTTTGAGAGTTGTAACCTTGGATGGTAAAAGTAAAAGCATTTCACACATCAACATCTGTAACGGGTCACTGAGTGATGTAGTCCAGAGAAATGATAGGAAATGAACAATGCTAGACGTTCACACATTCGGAAGACCAGAAAGTCCAAAAAAAAGCTTTTCAGTGACCAAAGCTAAAGCCAAATTTGGTTTTTACTACATGTACTACTATTAAAATAGTGCTCATTGTTGTCATTTGATCATTATAATGGTGGTGATATTAATTAGTTCATAAGAAATCATTCACTTGAATCAGAGTATAAAATGGTAAGGTAAGCTAACAACAAACACAGTCAAAGCATCACCCACCAATACCCATACTTTTACTAAACTTTTACTGCATGTAAGGTTTCACACAATGTTCCATTTCAATAAAACATGCTTAATGCAGAGTATTAAGAAAGCACTTTTTTTTGTCACAAACAGAGTAAAGAAATTAATACAAAACTTAGCCAGCTGGGTTGGAATGTCAGAGTTCAAAGGTCAGTATTGCCAGCTCCAAAATTAGGTTTCAGATGCTAACCTCTAAGGTCAGGTCTATTTGATTGCAAGCTTCCATATGTCTCTTGTTGAGGACATTCTTGTGAGAAATCCGTGAGAAGCTTGGGAGCAGTAATCACGCATTCCTGTAGACCTGTAAGGATTTACTTGGGGCGAAAATAAATCACTTTGCCCTAAAAACGGAGGCTGTTATTCCTATAGTTACTACACACTGATGCAATCACAAGATAAATGACTTTAAAAATTGTGTCATTGCTGTGTGTAAAGGCCCAGGAATTACCTTTAAATTATGTGCAGTGAGAGTGCACAGAGGAGTTTAGCCCATTAACGGCCTCAAAAACCCTTCAAATACACATATTCGCAAGAGCATTATAGTCTAATAATATGTTTAATAATTTAATATATTGAAGAAATAATTTATTTGGTACCTTGATCCTAACTTTCTAAGTCTAATTTAAAGCCTCCTTCTTTCTCTCCCTCACTCTGTCTCTCTCACTCTCATTACAGCTCCCTCAAACTGAGCTCGCCTATATTTGAATGAAAAACAGCCATTTAAGATTTGCCACAAACCGTGGCACTCTGAGAGTGTACAACATTGACAAGCTGCCAGCACCATCCACACATGACTGAGAGCTGCACAGCCCCCGGGCTCCTCTTCTGGAAATTATGAATATAAAGTCATGCATTACAGATGCAGTGGTGAATTTATTCATTCCCTTTAGCAGAAGTCGGAAATGTAGCTGCACCAAATCAATGAAATATAGTTTATCACTGTCAGCGTAATCATTTGCTAATGGCTACTATCAATTGTGGGCCCACAGTGCGTGCTCCATACCCGACTGCAATTAAAACCAACAACTATTGGAGGTGCTTTAGCATCGGATCCCAGGTTTATACATCGATTATACACCATGTGGTGGATTGAATATTTACGCTATCATTTTTCTTTTTTTAATTTGTTGCTTTGCAGTAGTAATTTGTTATTTTACTGTAGTAAGTAGCTCAGGCCTCCTGCCCAGTTGTTGTCCAATTTTCAGCAGAGAACAAATATTCAAAGATATTGTGAAATAGGTTAAATTATATTTCATGTTCTCTTTTTCTCTCTGCCTCTTGGATATAGCTGTAATATCATAACTATTTAGACTTTGAGTGGAGATGGCACTAGCATGGCAGTCTCTCTGAGGCAAACACCCAGTGTTGCCTAACTGCCCTGAAGAATGCAGTACATCCATTGGACACACTTTTCCCCTTCAGTATTGGGACTGAGGAAACGAGAAATTTGTGTTTGTGGTGGTGGAAAGTCCATCTTGAGATTCTGAACTTATTTATTCATTTGTTCTTCTTGTGCTGCATCAACATGCATGTGTCGCCAGACACATGGGCTGTAGGAACATGGAATTATTTATTATTTATTCATAATGCCCTGGAATGTTCAGTGCTGGTCCAAAGCTTATTTTTATGTTACTGTCACAGTTTTAGCTGTGTCTTCTAGTGCCAGTGAAGGTAAGGTTGCAGGAGTTTTGTGAAGAGGGCACATTGTGCCAGAGCTGTTATAATGGACATGAGCAGAAACGGTGTAAACAGATTTATTACATTTCCTTTTTTCGAAGTCAAGCTGAGGGCATCTATAATGCAGAAGTCCTCATGCTGGCTCTCACTAATAAGAGACATGTCGAAGAGATGTGGCAAATCATTTGAGTATATTTAGAATACACTTTCAGTATAGTGGTTTCACAAACTAGTCAGTTTAGGTTTCTAATGTTCAATGAGAGAGACTTCATGCTCTAATTTGGAATTAAGACTTAGTACTCTTATAAATACACATTTCACTGAGATTCAAGAATCAAATTAAAGAGTTCTGTTGCTCATCTGAAACAGTTTCTGTATTGGAGCTGTCCAGTGCATACAAGTAAAAACAGAAGTATTTTCATCTAATGGTTTACCTGTGGAAAAAAAACCCAGTTCCTTATCATTTTGTAGTGTAACATCACCACAGCTCAGTCATTCTCCTGCACCTTCTCCATGCAAGACCACCTCTTTCTGTATTGATCCCCCTGTTAGATCAGCAGCTAAGGAGCAAGAACAATATCAGCAGTAGGTTTATCTGCACAGCAGGGATCTGCCTATATGAACCACACGTGCATTACATTGATCAGTCACTTTTTGGCCTTTCATAAATTGCAGCTTTTTTAGTATTGGCTAGCCCGTCCGTTTTCAAAGTCAGCTGCAGCCTTTCATGACAAGTTGAACGCCAGGGTGTCAGAACCCACCAGCGGGGAGTCACAGGTGTCAATTCCCGTGCTCCACATCGACAATTAAGGCCTGTTGGCTTGGCTGAAGAGCGATATGAGAGATGACAGGGCCTTGACTTTGATCTTGACCCCAAAACCCCATCTTGGAAATATGTAATTCTGCCCCCCATGAGATTTGCTAAGAAGCTTTTCCAGGCAGATGTGTTAGCTTGCAACCACAGTCTGTCTATCAACTATGAAGTAGGAGGTAGAAAGCAAGAAAATGTATTTTCATTTTGCAATTGTACGGTGTTGTCCAACAACAAAGAATGCAATTTTTACCGGATTATTTCATTAGGTGACCTAGATGGACCTCCTTCACTTATTGTACTTCTGGACTTCAAGAGTTTTCAATAGATGAAGAAGTGGAACACACTCTGGCCTGCTTAGATTGATAAACAGTACATTGTTGTAGACATGGAGGCTAGACACGGTCATCAGATTGTGGTGCCCGGTCTGTTTCATGCTACCCCATTATTTCACTCCTGCAGAATCGTTAAGGTCCAGTTGGGAGAAATAGCCAGTACGCAGAGAACACTTACTCATTGCTTTTGTTGCAATACTTACGCAAGGAGTGTTAAAATGGGCTTTGAAAAAACTCTGACATAACTGTAGTGTTTTAAAGGTTAAACCTCATTTCCTGCAAATTACTCAAACTGTTTTGACAGGATAAATGTCATGCCTTCTTTTCAGGCCAGAGATTAGATAAACATCTCAGTCCTATTTATTTAACAGCTAATGACCTACAATGGAAAGCATCTTACTTATATATATATATTTTATATTTTAAAGAGAAAAGCATGGACTCTTTAAAGAAATCTTTCTTATATCTAGAGAACTGTGGTTGACTGTCTCCCTTTTCTAAACACACACACATATATATATATATATATATAAACATAGACACACACACACACACACATATATATATATATGTTCAAGGAAAATGAATCAAGGGAGCGGTCAGCAGGTGGTGCTCTTCGGGCAGGAGAGGCTCTGGCTGTAACTGAACTGAACCAGCACTCTGTAGCTCACTCTGAAACAGGCCATATAGAGCACACTATACTCTACTATCATTTCCCTTCATGCTGATGTGAGTCCATCAGCTTATTGTTGGCATACCTGACACTCTGCATTTGGAATTTAAGAAAGTGGCCTTTAAGTGGAGTCTTTCTAGATCTGCAGCTTGGTTTCTGTGGAGTGCTTACCAGCGTTTTTTTCTGTTGAGGCTTAATAAGCTAAATGTTTATATTTTCTGACATCGGTTTTGGCTTAGTGACTTATGCTAATGAGGCTGGTTTGGTCAATATTTTTTTGGTATAATTGGTGTGTAAGTCTGTATAAGGTGTTTCACTGTTCCACAACAATATTTGTAAAGAACACAGACACCACTATTACCTTATTTTCTTAATTCACATTAATCACGCAGTCCTGCATAATAAACAATATAATAAGCGAACTCCTTAGAAACACTAATGTTTTAATATGTCAAAGTGGTGCAAGAAAGCAATCAGGCTTATTGCCATGACTAGATTAACATCTGTTTTTTTGTTGGCTCAGCAATGTAGTATTGGTGGTCAATTAAGTGCCATAATAATATAATGGACTACAGTTTGAAATGATCCGCATTAGAGGTCTAACGGGCCCACTCTTAAAAGGGTCAGCAGTCTGCCCTTGAGTCACTGGAGGCCTTAGATACACGATCGGCGTTCTCATATGTAAGACTTTCCACATTTAAAAAGGAAACATCAGTGAAGGGCTGTCTGCTTGCTCATTGACACCTCGGGGCTCATTCCTCATTTTCCCCCCACACAATAGAAATCAGTGCAAAAGTAATTCAGTTATCCATTTCCAAAGTGAAATCGCACTGTTTAAGTCTATTTGTGAATTGGCTGACAAATGATTGCCTTTCACATTACTTTGGAGTTTATAAGAACAGGTGGAATTCCGATTTGGACACTTTCCCTGCGGTTAATAGGTCTACTTTATGATCATCAGTTTTGGCTGACAGATTATATTGATTGGGGGCAGACTAACTCATAGCTGGGAATTACGGAGTGCAACCATGTAATGTTGAAAAAGAACCCTGCCCACAGACACATTGCTTTTTAGAAACACATAACCTCCTTGAATAACCAGGATCACTTTAAAACATCAAAAATGTGTGTCTCTCGACAGCTTATTTGTAACTGCAGCACCTGTAATAAAAGCTGTTAAACTGTCGGCTTAACCAGAAAGGATGATGGCTCTGCTAATGATGAATCAGATGACAGCAAGGAGCATGACATCATCGGTATGCGGTCACCCCTACTCACACACTACAGTAATTCCTAGCATTCACTGAACAGGCAGATCTATGACTGCACTACAGTTCACTCTGTACTGCAGTGTGGGTGCAGACTGTATGTTGTTGGTATGTCACTCTCTATAGTAATGGCATGGAAAAATTCCTATTTCTGACTCTTTTGCTTTTGAAAATCCTGTGTGAGCTGGCTATTGGCTGATGAAATCACCCCCTTTAGTCAGAAAGCACACTTGCAGGGTTTATACAGGGACAGGTTTTATACAACTGACTGCTGCCTTCACACAAACTGCACATGACATCACCTCCTAACAAGTGTGCGTTGCGTCTGAGTCATTCGCTGCTCTTCCGCTGCCTCTGGTATACACAATCAGAGAGCACAATAAGGTCAGGACAGGGACCAAACTCAAGTTATTACATGTATTTATTCGGTGCTCTCTGATATCTATATTTTTTTAAATAACGATTCACCCTCCAGTTATGACATCAGGAATTGGAATACAGAAAATATTTTGGACAGTTTTAGGAGAGCTTGTTTTTGAGAAAGTGGCAACAGTTTACTGGCCAGCTGCTGCTTCCTTAGAGATTTTACACAAGGGACTTTTCTTTAATTACCTGTCAGCAAATCATTAAAACATGTGCTTACAACTAGAGCTTCAGTGACTGCATTCCTCTTGGGTAGCTGATGCCAGCGAGCATCCAGCGTGGATGACTACTATCATTGAGTCACACATGAGTAAACCACACACCATGTGGCCCTACAGTCATCCCACAATGCAGTTCAAACTCACTTTAGCTCGGTCTTTCTACAGTAATAAGCCTAAATAGTGAGTATAAAGAAGAGGATACTGATGAGAAGGAGGAGGATGAGTGAGTTTGTGATTCCTCAGCTGCTCTGCATGAATTGATAGCATCAGAGCTCTTTGCTGAGTGCTCAGCATGACATCATCTGGGCCCTTTGGCAGCTCGGCTTACAACAGAGAGAGACAGTGTGTTTAGGCAGGCAGGCTTCGTTGCGGAAACATGAGAAATGGCTCCAGCGTCCAAATATGAGTGCGACAGGTTCACGCGCAGGTCAGCTCCATATCCTCGATAGGGGGAAGCTTTGTAATGTAAGTCACCTCTCCACAGAGCAGTGAGGAGACTGAATCCATTTTTTACACAAATCATTAGACACGTCAAAGAGCCCCAACACTAAAGCCATACCATATGAAAGAGCATGGCAAAAAAGATAGCATTTATTTTATGGCATCTCATGAAAACAGTCAAAGCTTCCACACATACTGTACTCTACTCATTGTGTGTAGTGTTATAGTGTTAAGTAGCTGCATTTATTTATTTATTTATTTATTACATTCCAGTCATCACAAATGTCAGCAAATAACAGTATATCTCGATAGTATTTCCTGCTTACGTTCGAAGTCCAGCATGTCCGGAGTGGATTAGGTGACCAGAGTTCATGAAGATGAATGAGTGGATGATGTAATTTCATGCACTGGGACTCAGGAAGATATATGCAGTTCTGTGTTTCTTTGGCAATGACATGATAATGATGACAAAAACTTATTTAGTAAACAAATAAGTGATGTCGAGTGCCTCCGGGACCCGCTTTATGGAGCAATAAAAGTGAAAGATGAAGCATCTCTGGCACTACGCATCCGCAAATCACCAGATGAAGCTGGAGAATGATATTGCCACCATCATGTGTCATGTTGTTTGTCAACAATCAGTGTATCCATCTCGTCAAAGTGGGACTGCAGATCATCTGCCCCCTAGATCACAGCGATGGGGGAACAAATTCAATTTTGCTTTATTTTCCAACTTGGACTACAGCAACGGTCACACAATTTCAAATATATCATTTCTAGGAGTGGGCAATATGTGAAAAATATCACATTGCAATACTTAGATACTACAATATTTAGTTTTGCTAAGCCATATTATGAAAAACTATAATTTCAGATATTTTTTAATACTTACAAAAATATAAGTATTTAAAGCAGAGAAGAAGAGATCTTTATTTATATAGCACTATTTCATTTCGAGTCCAAAATTTCAATTGCTTTACATAAAAAAAGGTTAAACAAAGTGCAACTATATTAACTATAAATGTATAAGAATTACTACTAGTACTTCTAGTTATATTTTAATCGATATTCTATAAAAATCACATACAGCGCTTGTGTTCCTTATGTCCGACGAAGTTATAAAAGCACTGACACCTGACTATACCCACGATACTTAGAAAAGTGCATCATGATGTTAATATATCATGATACCGATATTATATCATCATATCACCCATCCCTAATGAAAATCTAATATTTTGCTTCCAACTTATATGTATAAATTATATGTTTTTATAGAAATGAATGAGTATTTGTAAGACAATGTGGTACACCAAGTAGTCCCTTTGCTATAAAATGAATGGAGAAATCTTTTTAATATCTTTTATTCCTTAGATTTATTCATATGGTAGACATTTTTATGGAAAACAACTTACAACTGAGGCAAAAATCCGGGCATAGAGTTGTTAAAGGAGTCAACAGCAATACAAGATACAAGGATCACACACAGTTAGGCATAAGAGTTGGGAGTGACACAGTCACAGTCTTGATACACAGTCTTGATACATAAAAAGATACACATTAATTAGATTAATTTACCTCGGACAGGACAAACTGCATAAAATTTTAGAATTCAATACTGACAAACTATGCTGTACTTTCTTAAAAATACAAAGTAGAAATTATTTGAAGCTTTTCCTCATTCTGCAGGCAGTGAGGAAAGTGTGAAGGTTGTTCAGCACATTTGAACAGTGTGATCCTGTTTTTGGAAGCATTGCCCATTCTCTCTTCCCTTCTTCCCCCTTTTGTGTGGACCAATGCCAGCGGGCAGCAGCTGGAAAAACAGTGGCAGCTGAAGGATTAAGGAAGCACATTGTTAACCAAAATGCGTGCTGCCATCCAGCACCTCTTAAGCTGATTCCTAGATCTGCCCCCCTCTTGTTCCATATAGAGACCCACACTGCTACAGGCTATTCTGCATGGGGGAGCACACGTATGGGTTGAGTGGCATGCCCTGTGTTATTTGTGGAGCAGATGCAGCCCCTTGTCCTATGCATAAAACGAGATCTCTAACAGCGAGGCCACTGTTTGCTGTGTCTTTTACTGCTGCATCATTGTGCACAGCAAATACCATTGTTCCCCCAAAGAGGATTAGGAGTAGGCTTTATAAAAATTAAAAAAAGAGCTCCAGAAGCCTTAAAAAGTGGCCTCTCATTTTGTCAAAGTTAAACAATATAATTTTTGAATTTTAGCATATAGCTGTTGGCAAATCCTCCCTAGCAGAGGTTTTTTTTTAAGCATAGTGAGCTTACTTGTTGTTTTGGTCTGGAGATGCAGCAGATAATTAAGTCAGCACTCCAATACATTAAACGTCCACTCGCAGGAAGCCTACATGCTTGATGATAGTGATTAACCCTCATTAATTGTCTCCACCCACGTTGTTTTGATGAATGACGTGTTCGCCCGAGCCTGACTTTGTTTTGATAACTTGAGCCATGTGAGCGGCCGAGCTGAGGGCACTGTCTCAAGGTGAGAGAGAAGCATGTTCATGACACTGAAGCAGACTGTCATCTGCAGCAAACAATCGCCAGACAGAACGTGCCTTAGCTCCAGCTCGATGACATCACTGCATGGGCCAGGCAAGGACATAGTTGATTGAATAGGCTGCCGTCTGTTGCTGTGGGGAGGGCTCCACCAATCCCTTCTGTTTTTTTCCCCTCTCTGCTCCCTCCTCAGTGTATACATCACCGATTCCATAAGAGATCCGGAGCCTGTCTTTCATTATGCTCTCCAAAGACAACACCATCTGATCAGTTACTGCTTGCCCTCCTGCAACTGGCTTATGCATGTTGATTATAGTTTAGCGTTTAAGGTGATTTTACTTGCATGCTCCGAGAAAGATTCTGAGTTGTCCTTGATGTTGTGCACTGTCTGGCTGTGGTTAATACAGGCTTTCCATGTATACATGTTCAAATGCATTTCCATACATACAGTCAAGCCGGAAAGTCTGCACACCCCTTTCACCTTCTCCACGTTTCATTACATTACAGACTTATT
>JAOUQW010000002.1:8224156-8238690 GCA_028565825.1 Olivaichthys viedmensis | reverse complement strand
TAGAATAAGTCTGTAATGTAATGAAACGTGGAGAAGGTGAAAGGGGTGTGCAGACTTTCCGGCTTGACTGTATACATTTTCCAGATGGATCTTATTGACTCATGTCCAAACAAACAGTGTCTTAGGAAGTCCTGGATCTCTGATAGTGTAGAACTGTAAATTGAGCAAGCCGTGTAGGAAAACGGTATTGGTGTGGAACTGCTGACTCCACTGGCTCACCTCTGTGCCCAATTCTCACCTCACACACACAATGCATGAAGCAGTCCCACCATAAATCAGGGGCCATTTGGCTCAATACACATGGGCAGAGGATCCATACCCGGCTAGAGATGTCTCTCTTTCAAGAGCTCAGTCCCTAGGTACACATTTGAAGAGCTTGGAGCAAGTAAGAAGCGGATAAAAAGACAAGTTCACAAGGTCAGAGATGTGCGTTATTTTCCTGCTAGAGCTTCACATAGAAAGTGTCAAAACACTGTCTGTAAATGACTGGAAGCTCTCGCTTCTCCCTTCGGTAGTACTCCGAGACAAAGGCCTGACCTGAAAGTGCCATCTACGGATCAATGTATGGACCAACAGTACACAATCTCTGACGAATAGAAAGAAACATCAAGATAAAAGAAACAGAAATACACTCATATGTATGCCCCATAATGTTAGCTGATAACAATCCTAACAGCATCCCCATATTATTTCACACAAAACCTAGAGTGACTCTTGTAGGTTGACACCCCAAGTCTATGTCTAGTTGTGAATTCAAGGGAATAGCTGTCAATTACAATGAAATTCAATCTGGGGAGAAGTGCAATCAGGACACATCCAGTACAAAAAGCAGAAGTGCTGTAGTATTTAGACTGACTACAGACCAGTCTCTTTATCTAGTGATGATTTGGCCCAGTTCAGTTTCTATCTACCTAGTGATGACTGAATACAGATCAGTCTTTCTAATAATTTTAATAACAACTTACTCCAGATAAATAAAGCCAGGCATGGACAACACAGTTTTTTCCTCAAATTACCTGCCCCAGAAGTCTTGCTGCCCGCATATGCCCAATAGTTTTCTTCCCCATAATTTGCGCTTTATTCTCCCTTTCCATTTTTATGCACAAATAACTTCATAAAGAGCTTGGATGGTGAGTTGTCAGGCACATTTGTCAGGCACTTCCTTGTCTGGCACAGTCACTTAAAAAGAAACAGTCACTAGTTGAGTCTGTTTGCATGAGATAAAGTTTCAGGATCAGACACGCTTAGTTGAGGATCCCTTCAGGTGAAACATCTTGTAATTTGTGCTCGTCATACTCAGTTCATCCGCATTGATAAGACGACATATTAGAAAGATTATTGTGTAATGAGAGTGATACTCTCCAAGTTGTTTATTAATTATTATTATTATTGTATTTTTACCCCCTTTTCTCCCCAGTATAGTCATTGCCAATTTCCACCCACTAGCTGCTCTCCTCTATCGCACAACAGCTACCAACCAGGGAGGCTGAGGGCTAACACATGCTTCCTCCGAGACATCTGCAGCCAGCCACTGCATATTTTCAAATTGCAGCTCATGCAATGTCACAGGGCAGCTGAACGCTCTTGGAGGAAAACGCTAACTGCCCTCTTTGTATACAAGAGCTCACAGACTCCCACGATTGGCTAGTGTCACTCTGATTGACAGGGAAGAGAGAGTAATGCCAATAGGGCGAACGCTTTTCTGTTGCGCCACTTGGGAGCTCAAAGTTGTTTAGCGTGCACTCAGTCTATTGATGATGGTGATGTGACTTTTCAGACACTGTTCCACCAACAGGCAATGCATCAACCAGGCAGATTATGCTCTACGTGACTGCACTTCAGACTACTGCAATATGATTCATTATAATTAGTTAGTGAAATTTTACATGCACTGTAATTTATCACATTTGCATTATTTATCTCTTGTCATCAAAATAAAGCCCACCGCAGTATTTTGCAACAAGCTGCCTTGTCAGCATTTTTCTGTTTATGCAACCTCAATCACTTTTCTGACAGTACAAGGCAATACATTTTTAATTGAAGCTTAATGCTTATGTTAAAGTTTCAGGGTAAAACTTAAAATCACATTAAAAGATCATAATAAACAGAATGAATAGATTATGATAAATCAGTTGCAGTCATGTAATGGGAGTCACTGACTAACATTTGTCACCAGCTCTGGTTCCTCAAGCAAATTTTAAAGTCCCAAATTGAAGGAGCTGAAATAACAGTCCTCAACAGGCTCACAGTAAATCCTTCAATATGCTTTTGCGTGTCACAACTATAAAATCCACATAAATTCATTTGAAAAGAAAAATTAGGAAATATGGTTTGTTTCTCTCCGAAATCCATGCCACCATTCAGTTTCATTAGCCATGCAGCACACACTAATCAAAGAAGATTCTTATACAAGATTTGTACAGCATCTTTAAGTAGGCACTTATAGAAGCAGCACTTCAAACCATAGTCAAGTGGTGGGGCGGTGATATTCACGGCAGCCTTTGCCGGAGCGACTTATTGAATGTTATAAACGATTATCTGTTGAATTATAGAGTCACATAAATCACATAGAATGACTATGTTTACATTGAGAAATTTAAGTCGAATATGTACATACCGTATGTACTTGTGAGAGAAAACTGTCATTTCCCCTCATTGTGATTATAAGCCTATATAGTAAGATTGGGGGTTGAGGAAGGTTTAGCTGGGTTTGCAGTCCTGGTTGTCTTGGTTAAGACTGGCGTAAGCATGTATTCTCATTCGTTCAATGAAGGGTGTGTTTGGGTCGTCTCATGTTGATATCTTAATACTCTATTGAATATCTTAATACTAGTTATGAATTTATGAGTGTTTCGACAAAAACTTTTAAAACACTCTTATATTAACAAATCACTGTTTGTATTGATTCTATGTGACTAGTATATTAATGCACATAGGCCTATTAGTGCAGTCTGTAGACATGCTCCTTCTTGTGTTGTACCGAGCCCCCACTATCAAGTTTCTGCGTGACGCCCATTCTCATGGGAAGGGCCACTGCTTGTGGCTTGCAAGGGGTTTGTGGTAAGCTACTGGCTTGGAAGAGGACCTTAGATGGTCCAAGCTGTAAACACAAATGTTTTTCTACAAAGCACATTAAACAGGACAGAAAACTACAGTACTGCATTGCATCAACAGTTGGTACAGTATAGGATACATGGCCTTTAATTAAAGCAGCAGTACGTACATCTTGGGGATTTGAAGGCCTCTCTGGTAGAAATATGTTCTGCAACTCCAGGTAGAACATTTCATAATCTTCGTTGTGCTGTGCACTTCCTACCAGCGCAAATTCTAAGCACGACTGTGGTGCGGACAATAGGGTTAAAGGTGAGGCGCTTTGGTGCACCCGACGATTGCAGACGTGTTAACGGGACTTTGTTATGGACAAGAATGTGAGGGGTGAACATGTTGTGGGTCACGGGGGCCAGCTGACCCTTGAAGGGGGGGTTGTGTAGCGTTGGGGGGCTCACGTGGTGTGTTGGCGGTTACCCATGAGCCCCCATCCGAGTGGCCGCCATCTTAGGTTGGGCATTGGCCATGTTCAGTGTTAGGCTAGAACGAAGCTAACATGTTGTTCAATTAGTTGTTTTTGGTTAATAAAGTGGCTTATTTGATTTTTAAATGCTTCCTGCTCGAGTGCTTACTTCGCTGACGTTTCGGTATTCTTCTAGAGAATGGTGACGGGTGTTTTGTTGTTACAAAGCAGAATTGTGGAGAGAGAGAACATTTTTATGTTTGTTTTTGGGAAAAATAGATCCTACAAGATTCATTACGACAATAACCAGAGACCAGAAAGATTTGGATTCAAACATCCTGTTGTGATGGTTGTAAAGAGGGCTAATTACAACCCTGCTGGTAATTACATGGCTAATTTAGAGGGTGTTGTACTGTTTAATTTGTGGGATTATTAATGTGATTAGTCACTGGCTTCTTTACCTTTGAGCTGTATCCTGTGGTAAGCGGTGTAAAACTTCACGAGTGAACAGTGTTTGAGAGAATGAGACGTTCTTTCAAATTACAGAGAATAAATCTGCCACATTTCTGATGCCACTTGTATAAGCTTGTTTTGTCATAGAATAACTTAATGTAGCCCCACGTACTACGTATTACCCATCAAACCATAATGACCACAATGCATACCCCATCTTTTGACTTATACAGGGCTATGCACCTGCACAGCCAAAAACAACATAGTCGTCCTTGGAGATTCACAAGGAGGTCACACATAAGAGATCAGCCATCCATCCTTCTGGATGTGCCTGCTCCAAAACCCACTTCCATTTTTCTTCATAACAAGGCCTCAGTTGGCCGAGAGGCAGCTGGGAGCCCATGGCAGCAGCTCGTTCGCTCATGGCTCCGTCACCTTGAGCCAGGCGCCTGAGGAACCAGTAAACAAACACATTAAAGTGCAGTGGCGACCCATTCGCAGCCATAAAGGGAAGTGCTTCTCCTCCCATGAACCCTGACAATCACAGCCTTGTGGAGGACCTGGGAGGTTAATTATGGATTTGAGACATGGGTCTGAACACTTTGGCAGCGGGCCGAGACTGTCTCTGTCTCTCCACTCTCCCACATCTCTTTTGCTGCTGTAATCGCATAGCTGCCACAATTATGTGTCCATGGATGAGAAGATCCATTTACTTGCCATGAATTCTATGAATACCAATGGCTGTGTTTCAGAAAACACATTACCAAACACAATTAGAGCAGACAATGCCGCCGTAATCTGCAAGGAAGCTAACGTGCATCACTGTAAACACACATTTACTTTTAAATTAAGTTGATGTTGTCTCATGAGTTTGGGGCTGGGTGTCTGGCTTGCTGTCATATAATACAAGTGTCTTCTTCTGAAGAGCAATTTCCAATCTGTGTAATTGTTCGACTGCAGGGGTACAGACAGAATATGGATATATTCATATGAAGACAGAAGATCCCTCTGGTCCACTTTTCTATGTAACTGCTCAAGTCAGTTCCTCTTTCCAGCACACAAATCTTCATCTCTAATTAATTTTATGCCATGACTACTGGCTGACTCAGTCCAGGCTGGCAAACATAGTGTAAATAATTGCTAAATTTTGGTAATTCCTTAGGCCATGCTGCTCTTGTGGTGCTCTACTGACAAACTGGTCCAAAATGGTACAGGAAGTGGTGAATGGCTTTGTGTTAGGGAGTAGTGTGGGAGAGCAAGAATAGGCACAAAGTAAGGTGAAAACACACTTATCCATAAGAGATCTTCTGTCAGTAATCTCTTGTTGTTGAAGTTCTGATTACCACAATTTCAGTGTACACAAAGCAATGTTAACTTAAATCCCTGCTAGATAATGTAGGTCATACAGGTCACTGAACATTCCTTTGTGCTTTTATTGTATTTTTACTGAATTGAGGTGAGAAAATGTATTATTTTTCTTTACAGCATTATGAAGCATATTCGACTCATCCTGTTGCTATTCAGTGTTGTTTTGTACTATGATAATAGAATTAAATATATTTCTGCAAAGGGGCAGAGGTGAAGGCCTGGAAAATAAAAAACAAACTGGATACAGAGGATGTCAATGATGCTACATTTCTTAAACAAACAATGGTGCGTATATGCGTATTATACCATAATGAAAATGCCCTTGTTCACTGTTACAATGTTGAGCTTCTTTAGGATGGCAAGATAAGGGATCACTGGTGGAGCTCCACAGGGTGCTGGGGGTACGGCCTCACCTGGGCCTGCATGGCCCTTCTATAATAGTAACCCTAGTCAACAAAGGGTGTTATTGCAAAACAGTACAATACAGAGTAATAAATAAATTAGTTAATTATAACAATGATTCAAATATTATCATTAAATGAGCATTTGTGATAGATGGGCAGTTTTTATCACTAGACACACAGTTACAACATGTAGATTTATGAAGAGTCAATTTGTGGGGAAAATGTGCTACTGTGTCATCAGTATTAAGAGCTGGCAACATCTGCCACATAAATTTTGACAGTAGTGTGTGTGTGGTTCAAAATGCCAAGTGATTACAAACAGTGATGCCAGTTCTTGGCATAGGCAACATAGACAGCTGCCTAGGCGCCATCTAGAGGGGGGCACCATTTTACTGAGCCTTCAATTGTATGTCTGTATGCGGTCAGCACCTGAGCACTCCATCAAATGTACCTCTGCAGCCGTCCTTTCGCGGCTCCCATGGAATAAGGAGCTGATACACACTTGCTTCAGACAGGACGTGCAAGCGGAACCAATTCATGCAGTGCACGTTTTCAAACCGGGAGCAACGTTGTGTGTATATTCCAAAACCGCATTTGTCATGGGTTAGTTAACAAAAACCATCCCCACAGACCTTAATAACCTCTCGCAGCACTAGGTTTGAAACATAGATGTATTGCAAACATTATATTATATTATTATATATAGGATTAGATAAAGCAACAGATATACTTGCCCAGATAGAACAAGTAGAAGCTTGCCAATGGCACCAAATGTGCTAGGGCTAAGACTGGTTATAAACACTAAAGTGTTGCTCACTATAAGGAATATCGTAGCCTATATGTAATTAAATTCTGAACTGTAAACTGTGCGATTATTTCTCGATTGTAAGCCTGGAGGCTATGGTCGAAGATTTATAGTTGCTAACGAGGTAGCACTGTGTGTGTGTGTTGTTAAACTCTATTCATTAAATTGTGTAAACTGTACATGTGTGGTTGGGCAGGACACATTTGTGTGTTGCACCTGGAGATTTTGGTGCCAAGTCAAAATCAACTAAATACAGGCACGATATGAAGAACAACCATAGTGGGAACGGCAAATGTCCCCCACCCAGTGATCACGTACCCTCACATGATGCTGATTGTTTAAATTATATGTATAGTAAAGGTATTATGTTGTAAATATATATTTGATCAATAAATATATACCGTATATATAATTAATATATTTGAGTGTATTTTAACAAATTACAGAAAAATGTGCATATACTTCAAGCACCTTCTTCATATTTTAAATGCATTTTAATACATTTGCAATATACTTTTAATATGATTAAAATATACCTTTACTTTGGAATAGCATCACTTTGTTTTGGTGAAGTAGCACAAAAAACATAAGACAACATAGTACAAGAAAAAGTTGAATTATTCCTTTAAAGAATTTATTAGCTGTCAAAGTTTGTGTTGATTCCCTGAGACAAATATGTGTGTCAATATGAAATATTTACTTCAAGCTGAGATGCTATTAATTTATCCTTGACTCTTGTCTGCTTGTTGCAATAATGAAACATATATTGTTAATTGTAATTGAATAGAAAACATGAAGAAAGCATGCTGTACCAATCTAATTACACCATTTTTTCCCCCTAACTGTTCGTTCCAAAAGAAACAATTGGTATCCATTATTAGATTAAGTGAACTGCTTGATAACAACCACAGCTGCAGGCAGAATTTGAATGAATATCTTATTGAATTTGATTTAAACAAATTTTCTCTTAGTTGGCAGAATGCGCTCTGAATATCTAATAACGATTTGTTTTGCAGATGAGAATGGAATTATCCATTTTTGGCTATTCCCAACTTGAAAATTAGACTATTCTAGTCCTCTTAGATTATCAGCCTGCAGAAACAAAATGTCACAATATCTTGAAGAGAATCTTACGCTGAGATTACCACTAAAATATTGTGTTATTCTACATGTTGTAATACTTCAGATACCTTGCAGTGTCATTCCTGGGAATCAATGTGTCAGAATATGAGGATGAGCAATGTATGTGTTCTCGGATTGCCACAGCCACACACACACATACGCTTGTCCAGGGGACCCTGGGGTAGAGATGGGTCTGAACTTGTCTTCCATTGGGGAGCAAATCAAACCCTGGTGCATTTTTATTAACTGTCATCGTCAGACAGATATTTCTGCTGGGCCAGGCAGGAAATTAGGCTATTAAATTATAGCTTTTGTCAGGTCCTGAGTCGTTCTCTCTGTTCTGCTTCAGCCTCTCCCCCAAAGTGACTCACTGAAATCATTTACCTCTTCCCAACTTAAACACATACTCAACCAAGCTCTGAGTGCTGTGCAGGTGCTGGAAGAGTAGAGCTTTTTTCTCTTTTCCCTTTTTTAACTCCTTCAGAACTCTAACTTTCTCTCTATCTCTTTCACTTTTGAAACTTCTGCTGATCTTAGCTCTGTGTGGGCTTGCTTCAAGTTCAGAGGCAAAATCAATTTCACTTGGGTCAGCCGAGGTCATGGTCTCAATGCCAGAGCATCCAGTGAATTAATAATTATCATACAGCACATACGACAGCCAGCACAGCACAGCCTATTATCAACCCACTTACTGGACTCCTTTTGTGGCCCTTATTTCAAAAAGAGGCCTGGAAAGGTGAACATAAGAGCTGTGCAATAAAATGTTTAATGAGTACATTTTTATTCCAGGTATTGCCTACCTGATAGTTTGGGTTCTGTATACCTTTGACTGGTATTAGATCTGACATTTTCTCAAGCTTGTTGGTCAAGTACAACAGAAATAAACTAGCTTTTTACTTTACATAGTTAGGCTATATGTCTTGGAGTGAGTGCTTATTTATAGTTGACGATGAGAGATTTTGAGTAGTTGAGGTGTTTTTAGCTTCCAACATGATAGGTTGACCCCAGGGGAAGAGGGGATTTTGAAGACCTCTGACTGAATGAGTTATGCCCATACGACTGACATGACATGAAGTAAACTATACTGTATTATGATGCAATACTCAACCAATGAATATTACTCAGAAGTCTTGATTTACTAAAAGGTTTGTGTGTGTAAAAACACATGCAAACGTAATAGCATCCGCAAAAAAGTGCAAGCTGATCTACAAACAGCATTTATGGAGAATTGCATTTTTCAAATGAGCAAAATAGCATGTCTTGTCCGTTTTGCATGTTTGCCTTAATGAATATGCAATTTGGGGCATTTCTACCTAAAGGTTCAAAATACAGGGCGGTGTCTGAAAGTGACTTTGAGAAGAGCAATTTCATGCACAAACTAATATGACCAAATTGCAGGTATTAAATTTGCGGAAGCCCGTTTCCACCAGTTGAAGACAAAATAAAACCATTATTTTAAGTTTCTCAAAATGAAGTCTCAGTATTATGATGTATTATAAAAGCCTGATGTAATATTACCGCAGTAAACTTGGCTTCATATTAGACATTTACTGCATGTTTACTGATGCCAATAGCATTTAAAGAGATCCTGTGAAAAGGTTTTACTTACATATACTTTATGAAGAGAACGCACACTCATGTCTACGCTCTTTTATTTTGCGTTCATATTGTAATTTGAACAGTTTTAATATGAGTTATACTTGACGCATGATTACGCATATGTGTGGCAAGTTTCACTTTTACTCTTCCAAGAGATCTGTTTTAGATCCGATCTTGCCACAGCTATAATGAACAGTTTGCACACGCAAAAAAAACCCCTCATTTAAATATTGATTCCTCTTTCAATTTTGTATGTAACGCCAATTTTTTGCAATTAATCTTTGTAAATCACCCGCAAAACGCCCACCAACTGCACACACAAATGATCAGATTGCACATGCAAATGAGCACTCTTTATTTGGTATCTTAGTAAATCAGGGCCAGAAAGTACTCTATAAATTTGATTTCTGTTGTCTTGTTGCATTTGGTTTCCTACCATATTTGACTTAAGCAAACTGGCCTGATGCCCGTGCATGCTAGTATACTTGAACTTTGAGGAGTTAATAAAGTTGCCTATTATGTGTAGAATAAGCCAGCTGTTTTGCAAGGCATTTGTAGAAAATTCAGATACAATGATTAAATAAGTTAATTAAAGAAAAATCATGACCAGAATAATTACACGTTCCTTGTAATGTAGGTCTATTCATTGCTTTCCCATAGCATCTGCTTTCTCCTTCAGTTTTCGCTATACAAACTCAATAATGGACTTCCGCTTATTTTTGGACATGAATGACATCCTTGGTCATTTTTCAAATTTTTGCTTTACTCATATGCGACTATAGAGTTGTGCACCATTTACGGACGGAATGTGGGGGAGCTTAACATTACACTGCATTTTTAGTCAAGCTGAGAAAGAGAGAAGCTGCCCCCCTTTCTTTCCTCCATCTTTTTCTCTGTCTCTGCTGTTTCCCTCAGTCTCTCACAGTTGCACCTGAGCATTTCTTAAGCAGCAGCAGGAAGAGAGAAGGACAGGAGATCTCATTACTGCAGACCCTCTTGGCAGCTTCGTCCATGATTAGGGGTGTACCGATACACTTTGTCCACGATTCGATTTGATTCACGATACTGGGTTCACGATTCGATATTGTCACGATACTCAAAATATTTAGAAAAAAATTTGAATAAAGAAAAATAACTGAAAAAAAATCTTTTTTTAAAATGTATTTCTGAAGCATTTTTGCCTGTATATATTTGTAAACAAAAAATAACATTTAGTAATCCAAGAAAATACCAGGAATAGAGGTTTAAAATTCCCAGTAAAAAAAAAAAAAAAAGTATGGCTTCACCATACTTGGATTGTAGCCTATAGGCAGGGTTAGCGAGCAAATAAAAACATTTTCATGTCGTGTTGGTGAAATATAAATTTATGATTTTTAGTAGAGGTGTCAACGTATATTACAGGCAGAAAAACTCCATTTTGATCAAAATCCGATTTTTCGTCATTTTCTCAGATTTAAAAGACGACAGAGCGTCTCACACTGTCTTTTGCAGAGCATGGGTCCTGTTTTGTTTTCTCGAATTCGTAATTCCTAGTCCTAGTTAAAAGAGAGAAAAGTAATTGTTCTGTGTTTTGTAAAAAGAATAACTGTCTGATCAAAATATGTAAAAGGGTCAGATTTCCCACCCCACAAAGGACAGCTCACGCGCCATAATGGGCTGTTTATGTAGGTGGAGAACAACTGACAGGGGCTTTGACACACTGTGCAGCCGCAGCCCTTTTTGGCTTTGAATATGGGTTATCTGGAAAGTTTTACTGTATGGGCCTGGACTCAGAAGCTGTCAACTCATATTAGAAACAGTGGCTTAAACACTTGTTTAATACTCAAAGCAGACAGTGTTTTTGTTTTTTTTAATCTTTGGCAGCAGGCAACATTTTATTACATGATTTTTGATAACTTCTCATAAGTATGGATTAATTACTTGCATATGTCACCCATGGTGTGATATAGACTCACCAGTATCACCCATGCAGAATAGGATACTGGGAAAAATAAAACAGCTTGGTACACAGGAAGACATAATTGGCTGGCCCTCTTCATAAGCATGAGGCCTTATGGCCATAACTAATGTGATAATGTGAGTCCATGGACAGTGTGGCATGTACAAGCAAAACCGGATTTTTAGTCAGTTTCCTGTACAGTGCATGTTGAGAATGATGACCAAATCTGCTGTAGGTTTTTTTTGTTTTTTTCTTAAGATATCTCTCACATCTTTAAGATTTCAACCTATCAAAATGTTTAATATACGTTAGCTTTTCTTTACTTTTCTGAAATCTTCTAAAACACATGGCAGGTTGAATGAATGAAAACAGATCTACTCTGAAAATCCCACAAGTTTGTTATAAAACTGTGTCGTATTTGCTTTTATTTGAACAAATCTATGACAGTGATGTGTAAGATGAGGAAGGCAGTAATGAATGCACTTGCTCTAGAATGAGTTATGTACCAAATATACAAAGCAGAAACAGAGGCTGGGAAAGCAATGCCTGATGTGATATAAAATGTGGCTATATACAAGAAAGTATAACAACAGGTACTACTGATCTTTCACAACACCATATGACTATGTGACAATTTTGTTTGTGCCATGTTTCTGACAAGGGCTACTTAAGCCGGCAGGCAATAATATTCAATAAGTAATCGTTAAATTGTGTCATTATATGTTTGATAAAGGATGTTCTACTTTTGAGCCCTTTTAATATAATTTGCTTCATGCCGTCTCCATCAACTCGCCATATCAATTAATCACATATAATGCTACTGAATATTCCAAAATACCCTGACAGTGAAAGAGCATATATGCAGAAGATATGAAAGTACCTGGAGCAATAATTAACTCGGTAATAGTGTGTGCCCAATATCAATTTCAGCCCGATTCCCTAATGTTCCATTAAAATGAAAGCGAATAATTGAATCAATTTTACACCTCTGCACTGAAAGGAGGTTAGACCGAGACTGTCCATAGAGTAGATGGTACGACAGGACAATACCTGCTCATGATCTATAGTTTAGCTATAGTGGCTGTAGGAATGAGTAACTCCCCAAAAGCAATTAATAAAACTGAAATGATATATTTCTGGGGCAAGAAGACTGCATAAGTAACTTTTGAAGGCATATGCCCATACACACAATAGTTCTCCCCACATGGAAGGTCCGCCTCCTTCCTCCACACTGCTTTGAGAAGGGCAGGACATATAGAGGTGAACTGCTCAGAGAGGGCAGAGCTCATTCATGAGACATGGCTGGTTATTTGTTGGTTCAGCACATCTTCATCCCACAGGCGTGAATTTACAAATAGAATTAAAATGGAATGCCTCGGCTTTAATTTTCTGATGCAGCGACCCGTTCCACTGCGGTGTAATGAGGGGTCCCACTGTGACAATTAGAATGAATCACTCCTGAGCAAAATTTGCCATATGCATTCATGCCTCATCAGGAAGTGAATTGACTCAAATGATTTCTCTGATGGAACCTAAGCTCTGTCGGCCCGCCATTTCCGACTGTGCAATTCTCCAGACATGTTGGGGAAGATAACATTGTAGTACAGTTCTGTGTGGATATTTTTTCTGACTGCAACACTGGTTGTGTAGAGCACTCTTAAGTTTATCATCATGCATCATCAGAACTCTGAGTTCAACTTATGAAGGACAAACAGCAGGGCAGCAGAGAAGTTAACTAGTCATCATCTAATTTATGCTGCATTATTTCATGTTGACACCACTCTGCTGTTGTTGTAAAGTACCTTGTATGGAGCTGTATGAAGCGGTCTGTCAGGTTTGTTCACCCCAGCCTTCTTGAAATTTATTTACATTTGCAGAATCTTATCCATTTATTTAAATTGTTGAAGTCTGGCTCTGTGAGCAAAAATTACTCATAAATATTTAAAATTCAGGAACAATTCATGGCAAAATGTGAAACCAAGCTCTTTGGCAAGTTCTTGCGTATTGGGCTAGGGACCTCATTTGAGCTGGGATACGATATCCTCATCATCTGAGCAGATGCAAAAATCAATATTTTCATTTTTCCTGTTGCAGTTCCCAAAATAAATTCATTCAATAATGATAGAACTTTAGAATACCACTTGTCTCACCGCAGATCACCATTAAATTAAAGCTACAGTGCGTAGGATTTTTTGAGGCAGGTAAGGAAAAATACTTTATAATGCTGCCATAAATCAGCCTGGCAATCCTGTAATAGTAATTCACAGTCAGAGCTGTCACTGATGTCAGGTCGGATTTGGCGGGAATTTCCAATCACATACGTCATGCGCCAGCTCGGATACGTCAAACATCATCACACCGGAACTACACCGTGACACGCGAGAGCTATCAGCCAATCAGGAGAGAGATATTTAATACTATAATAAACCAAACAGGGTCATGAAAGCGTTCAATATAATACTATAATAAACCAAACAGAAACTACAAAGCACTTCTGTAAGTCGATCTGTATAAAAGGGCCTAAAGCAAAATTCTGTAAATATAAACAAGGGAGTGAGAGTCCAGTCTAATAACAATAATAAGAGCAGAAAGGGGTCAGCAGTGATGGAGTTTTAGCTTTTTTCTTGCTGAACAGGTAAGACATTTATTTGTTCTCCAATTTGGTGGATAGCTACTGAATGATAGTCAGCCAGTTTGTACTAGTTGTGGAATGTATCGTTACCCAGTTGTAAAGCTGTTTTAGCTAGAGAACTCATTATAGCTGGCTAGTGGCTAACTGGACGTGTTTGATGTGTTTATGTGTGTTCTTGTATTTTAAACTCAGCTATAACGGACAAGAGACTTCTGCTTGCTCTTAGTATGTAATTTTTACAGATGCCTATATATACTCTGATCCGTTTTAGCTAGCGCGCTAACAAGGCTGGCTAGTGGCTAACAGGTGACATTGCTGTGTTTTTCTGTACTTTATGCATTTTACACTCGGTTACATCATGCGGAAGTAAGTCAGTTGTAGCTTCTGCTTATCTTATTGTGTGTATTTTGTCTACGGATCTGTGTATTTTATCCTCTGCTGTTTTAGCTAGCATGCTAACGTATGCCGGGCTAACAGGCGCCGCACAACACACGTTACGAAATGTTCTTCCGCAAGTAGCTCACAATAAATGACATCACAAAAAATGATGCAAATGGTGTGTAATCTATTCAGATAGATTTCAATTTCATGGCTCAGTGGTTAGGGCACTGGGCTACTGATCAGGAAGGTCGTGGGTTCAAACCTCAGCTCCGCCAAGCTGCCACTGTTGGGCCCTTGAGCAAGGCCCTTAACCCTCCCTG